>OZ005744.1:54516327-54566327 GCA_963930735.1 Dioctria linearis
GAACGAGTGACGCTCACTTAATCGCCTATAACTTTTGTTGGAATTGGAATTTTGACCTGAAATTTTAGGATACTTTATTATTATTTATAATTTATTACTGATCTTTACTTAATTACTGAAAGACGGGGCTATACATCCGTTATTTTAATTATACTATTAGTAATTAAATAATAATAAAACCTCGATAGGGCGGATAATTCATTATATGGTATCAGGCCAACATAAATTCAGACAGCAGAATTTGTTTGATATACTCATGCCTGGTTAACTCAGATTTTTTAAATTCTAAGCATAAAGAAACAACAACAACAAGGCCTTAATCGCATCGCGGTCAAATTCAAGTTTTAAAATTTGTAAAATCTACAAGAAATATGCCTGCTATTGAAAAATGACGTAAAGTAGTGTGACTAACTGCTCAAGTCTGGCTGGAGCGGCAGAAAAAATGACTAAGTGGTGTGAAGCATTGGAGTACAAAAAAGAAATGCAACAACAGCGGAAGATATCGATGCAGGTTTAAACCATGCTTGCTAGCTGCATAAGCTCTTAAGCAGGATTTTGTGTTTTGGTTATCTGCTTGCCTGGTAGTGCAAATTTAAAGTGATCCAGTAGTTATAAATATATAAATGCATTGGTGTGTGTGTGTGAGATAAAAGGTAAATGACCTCGTACAAGGTCACTACCTGGCGCCTGTGACGTCAGAGGATGTCTGCCCACACCGCCCTAATACCAACTACCATAATATCTACACGATCAGCCAAAAGAATATTGCATTAAGTCCATATGATAACAAGCGGTATATTATGAGTGGGGCAACGGATACTCTACCGTGGGGACATTACTCTACTCAATCAGAGCAGTAAGGAGAAAACGCAGAAAACATATAATCTAAGGCAAGTCTAAGATATGTATTGTAAATATATTGTATACAAAGTAGTTTTAAGTCGTTTTATTCTCAAGAATTTAGAGATTAGAACCTTGACCTGTGAGGATACTTTCTGGAATACCATGTCGACAAACTATCCTTGTTGTGAAGGCTTCCGCTAATGTCTTAGCCTCGGTATCGACAATGGGAATAACCTCAGAAAATTTTGAGAGGTCGTTTCCAGAATGAGAAGTTGGAAGAGGTCCTACAACATCTATTTATACTCTTTCGAAAGGTTTGGAGCTAATGCTCGAGATTTTTATTGGAATTTTAGGGTTTCTGGATACTTTATTCACCTGACAGTAGTTACGCTATACAGGTTCTGGACCACTTTTTCCATACAAAAAGTGCACGGAAAATTCCAACTATTTTGGTGGTTGTGGACCGGATTCTGCGCCACTGAGGAGGATTCGGTCTAGTGGTCTACGTCACAGGGCCTGCCTGGGGAATTCCTTTCGTACTGTCTGGCTGACCAATAGATGACATCAACCTTTTTTAGTAATAATTCAAGTTTTGTTTTGCTCATGGGGTACTGCGCCTAAATTTAGGCTGTTTTACTATTATTTTTCTTGAACGCCTAAATGTAGGCTTTTGGTTTTGAACTAATATTAGTAATAATTAAAGTTAATAGTAGGACATTTTTGTTAATGACAGTGGATACTAGCTGGTTGCGGTGTTGGTATTAGGGGGGATAAAATTTTCATCAGAAATCCTCTACGGGCTTTGGTTTTCGAGATATTAGCGATTTTACCTTTTCAGATGTAGTTAATATTACTAATAATTGAAGCTACTTAGGATAGTTTTGTTCATGCCAATAGATTCTGGAAGGTGTTGTGTGGCTGGGGGTTAGAGGGGGAATACAATTTTTGTTAGAAATCCTCCACGGGCTATGGTTTTCGGAATATTAGCGATTTTACCTTTTTTAGATATAGTTAATATTAGGAATAATTAAATTTTTTTTGCTCATGGGGGTGCTGCGCCTAAATGTAGGCTTTTTTACTATGATTTTTCTTGAACGCCTAAATGTAGGCTTTTGGTTTTGAACTAATATTAGTAATAATTAAAGTTAATAGTAGGACATTTTTGTTCAAGCCAATGGATACTAGATGGTTGGGCTGGGTGTATAAGGGGGATAAAGTTTTCATCAGAAATCTTCTACGGGCTTTGGTTTTCGAGATATTAGCAATTTAACTTTACAGGTATAGTTAATATTATTAATAATTCAAGCTATCTAGGATAGTTTTGTTCATGCAATAGATTCTAGAAGGTGTTGTGAGGCTGGGGGTTAGTGGGGGGATACAATTGTTGTTTGAAATCCTCTACGGGCTATGGTTTTCGAGATATTAGCGATTTTACCTTTTTTAGATATAGTAAATATTAGTAATAATTCAGTTTTTTTGCTCATGGGGTGCTGCGCCTAAATGTAGGCATTTTCAGGTCGGTTTTGTATTTATATTAGTAATAATTAAAGTTAATCAGTAGGAAATTTTTGTTCATGCCAATGGATTATAGATCATTCTGGCTATTAGGGGGATGCAATTTTCATCAGAAATCCTCTACGGGCTCTGGTTTTCGAGATATTAGATATTAGATTTTACCTTTTCAGAGATAGTTAATAGTATTGATAATTCAAGTCTGCCTGTGGAGTTGTAGATATCAGCATGATGTCGCCTTGGGTTTGCTGTTTTCTTACTTGAAGATTTCTTAGCGAGGAATTTGTAGATATCAGAAGTTCTGGATCTCTTTCTATGGGGGTTCTGGGTATCATATATTAAATGTTTACCAAACATTAGGCATGCTTCCCCTGTTTATGATGTAATTTGATATCACCGCTGTAAAAAATTCGCATTTAAGCTGAATGGTTTATACACACATGTATAAACTTCCTGTTTACAAATTCGCATTTTAGCTGAATGAGTCATGTACACCTGTGTAAACAAATTTAAGCAACATCAACACATTTATTCTTTCATGTAATTTGATACCACTCTTACTGCAGGCAGCCAAAAGATTTTATTTTATTGTTCCAAGAATTGTGTTTTATTGTTTATACGTTATCATTTCAGCCTGTAAGTAAATTCGTTCGAATTCACCCTTTGCAATGATTATTGCAGCAGCCGGATCATTCATGTTTACAAACTGTTGCTATAAAAACCCAAGCAAACTCTTAAGAGACATCAGTCAGTTTTAGTGAGACTCCGTGATAGTACATAAAAAATAAAAATGTCTTCGCTGTTAGTAAATAAAAGTTTTTCAATAATTGAAAATTTGCGAAATATGTGATAGGGTGTTTAAAAACTTCAGTGAATAAAGACTATATTGTTCAAAAGTGCAATAGAAACATGCATAAATTTCAAGTTGCATTTCGGAAGTGCAATAAGAGTGCTAGGAAACGATATTTCGAGAACTGTCTCGAGCAAATTAAAGCACTGAGAGCACTATTGAGAACTCCCCGTCGAGGGGGAGGTATTAATCGCGTAAGAAGAAGTGATTTTGTAAAGTGGGAGGAATTAAAGACAGCGTTCGCAGACAGAATTCGACAAGCTGTTATTGCAAATTTAAAACATATCGATCCGAAGCAATTTATGCAAGACGCTGCCAAATTATTTACGCGTTGTGTTAAAAATACCTTAAAACATTATTTTAATATTAAAGTTCCTACAACGTTTTGCGGTGAATTTATTAAAGAAACTGCTGACAACGAAATTATAAAATACATTAAATATTTCCAAGCGAGAACTGCTCCAATTAGTGCAGATGATAACTTAGAGGAGTGGTTTAAATCAAACATTTTGGATCCAATACACACTCAGGTGGAAGAATTCCAGGAAAAAGATAGTGGCTGGGTACTGCACTCTATAACAGATCTAGCAGTACACATCAACAAGTTTGAACAACTCCGCGGATCTTCGTATATACCCTTACCAAAGGAAATTGCATGAAAGAAAGCATGCATTAATGTGAAAAATAATGATGAAGCATGCTTCGCATGGGCCGTAACATCAGTGCTATATCCTGCAAATACTCATTCAGATAGGACCTAATCATATCCACATTATTCAACTGTACTTAATTTAACTGGGATAACGTTTCCCATGGCACTTAAGCAAATTACGCAATTTGAAGACCAGAACGATTTATCAATAAACGTACTCATCCCAAAAAAAGAGCATTTCTTCACCACAGTTCCAGTTAGACTTACGAAACACAGGATGGAGCGACATGTAAATCTCTTAATGCTACAAGATGACTATGACCAGGATGATGATGATGCTGGCAGATATCATTTCTGCTGGATCAAAGATCTTTCGCGCCTTGTATCGAAACAAACTTAAAAATGTAACTATACAGTCGCATATATAATGCGACAGATTTTTGCTCTACTTTTACTCTGCGGAAAAATTAGCACACTCCTGAATGCGAGAAGCAAAATGATTGCAGAATTATGTTTCCATCAGAGGAAAAGAAATGGTTAGAATATAAGAATTATAACCATAAGAATCCCATCCCGTTTTGTGTGTATGCCGATCTTGAGTTAATATTGAAGCCGATTCAGGAAAACGATCAAAATACACAGCGAATCCAGGAACATGAAGTTCACAGCATAGGATTCTATTTCCACTGCAAGCATGATGCTAAGCTCTCATATAACAGAGCATATCGAGGCAAGAATTGCAAACAATAGTTTGCATTAGAATTGCAAAAATTGCATCCATAGCTGTACAGGAAAAGCTGACATCAGGCCAATGCAACCCCTGACTAAAGAGGAACGGCGATCACATATGGAAACTGCTTGCTGTCATATATGTGAAAAAACGTTTGCAACATTACATCCTAAGACAACATTTCATCTTAAAACTAAATATGTTATACACTACGAAATTTGAAGCAATGCTTTATCACATGGACTCATCCTGAAAAAAGTGCACCGGGTTGTTCAACTCAACCAATCAGCTTGGCTTAAACCATATATTCATTTAATACCACCAAACGGAAGTAGGCTGCCAGCGATCATGCGAAGGACAGCTATAAGAAGATGAATAATGCAGCCTTTGGTAAAACCATGGAAAATGTTCGCAAGAATAGCGATATAAAGCTTTGCGTAAAGTGGGAAAGTCGCTATGGTGCAACAGCTCGGATTGCGGCACTCAACACTGCAACGATATTTGATGAGAATTTAGTTGCTGTGGAATTAAGGCGACTCAAAATCTTATTCAATAAGCCCCTCTATATTGGAATGGCAGTTTTGTAAATTTCAAAGATGTGCCTCTATGATTTCCACTACAGTTTTATGCAGCGTGAATTTGGAGATAAGTGTAAAGTTATGTATACAGATACAGATTCACTAATATATGAACTTAAAGAGAAAAATGCATATGAGTTTATAGCCGAAAATATAAACAAATTTGATACAAGTGATTACCCAGAAGATAATGAATTCAATTAACCGCTCATGAAGGATGAGGTGATTGGGATAATCATGAGCGAATTTGTAGGCTTGCGCTCGAAAATGTTCAATCACATATAAATGATGGTAAAACTGTAAGAAAGCAAAAGGAGTAAAGACTAATGTAGTCCAGAGGCCTATCAGTTTCGAAGACTACGTCGAATGTTTGAATAACAAGCGAGTATTAACTGCTAATCAGAGCTCCATACGATCACATAACCATAATGTCTACACGATCAGCCAAAAGAAGATTGGCTTGAGTCCATATGATAACAAACGGTATATTTTGTGTGGGACAGCGGATACTGTACCATAGGGACGTTAATCTATTCAATCAGAACAGCAAGGAGCCGACGCAGACATCACATAATCTAAGGCTAGTCTAAGATATGTGTTGTAAATAAAAATTGTATTATAGCTAAAATACCATTTAATGAAATAGTTAGTTTTAATTTTATTTAGTTTAAGTTATACATTATTGTAAAATAAAGAAAGTATTATTACAGTTATAAGGAAACCGATTTAAGGAAGCCAAACCATTGAATGATACACTAAGAATAAAATGTTAATATTTTTCAATTTATAATAAATCAATCATGATATTTTATATATGATATTCTTTTTATTCAATTTCCCATACTAAGTCCGGAACTCCCGAATAATATTTGACCACTACAACGGGTGGCGGTGGTGGTAGGGGCGTTGGTAGTGGTGAGGGTGGTGGTGGTAGGTGTTGTGGTGGTGGTGGGGGATGGTGGTGGTGGTGGGAGATGGTGGTGGTGGTGGGGGATGGTGGTGGTGCAGGTGGGTGGTGGTGGGGGTGATGGTATTGGCGGTGGTGGTGGTGGGTGCCTGGTCTTGGATGGCGCTTTGAAACGGATATTTGGCGCGTGGCCTGGGGGGTTTCAATTTGCCGCTGACCTCTGACGTCACCTTTACCTATGACCTATGACCTATGTTACAGGCTTCAAGCTTAACAGCTTTAAAACAGCTCTGATAATAGATTAACAGCTTTTCAAACAGCTCCTATAACAATTTAACAGCTTTTCAAACAGCTCTGATAACAGCGTAACAGCTTTTAAACAGGTCTGATAACAGCTTTACAGCTTTCTAAACAGGTCTGATAACAGCTTAACAGCTTTTTAAACAGGTCTGATAACAGCTTAACAGCACTGTCAGTTAGTTTATTGTAGAACGCTTCCTGTGTTGGCAAGTTCCGGAAATCCAATTTATCCCAGTCATCAATAAAATCATATGGGAAGACACCTTTGCGTGTAAGAAGTTTGATAGTGCCATGGTCCAATCCCTGCCATAATGATCCTGTAGTGTTTAATTTTTCCCTTGCCAGCAATGATGATAGCTTATCTAAAGATTCAGCCATAAAGTGGAACGGATCGATGAATCTGAATTTTATGTGGCTGCCTTCCATGTGCTTGGTGAACGAGATACATCTTTCCTTGTTTATTGGTAAAAGATCAGCTTTTCCTGGGAAAGATGTAGCTATATCCTTAATATTGAAGCGGACATCATATCCGGATAAATTACGAAAAAGTACTGGAACAATGGAGCAATCTTGATACATGAGATTGCATGAATTGTGCGCTGGCCCTCTGTATTTTCCTGTTAAAAGGAATTATGAAAAAATGAATTGAATTATGATTCTCAGTATTTACCCGTTAAGTGGCAATGATCCCGGAATCGTTCCTCATCGGCTGCAAAACGTTTTTTCACATATATGGCAGCAATTGTTTTCCATATGTGATCACCGTTCCTCTTTAGTCAGGGGCTGCCTTGGCCTGATGTTCAGCTTTTCCTGTACAGCTATGGATGCAATTTTTTGTAATTCTAATACAAACCATTTTTGAAAGTCTTTGCCTCGATATGCTCGGTAATATGAGAGCTTAGCATCATTATTGCAGTGGAAATAGAATCATATGCTGTGAACTTTATGCTCCTGGATTCGCTGTATATTTTGATCGTTTCCCTGAATATTCAATATTGACTCAAGATCGGCATACACACAAAACGATGAAATCATATGGGAAGACATCTTTGCGCGTAAGAAGTTCGATAGTGTCATCATCCAATCCCTGCCATACTGATCTTGTAGTGTTTAATTTATCCATAGGGAGAAATGATGATAGCTTATCTAAAGATTCAGCCATAAAACGGAAGGAAACGATGAACCTGAATTTTATGTGGCTGCCATCCTTGTGCTTGGTGAACGAGATAATTCTGATATGTAAAAATTCCTCGCTAAGAAATATTCAAGTAAGAAAACAGCAAATCCAAGATGACGTCATGCTGATATCTTAGCTTGAATTATTAGTAATATTGATTACACCTGAAAAGGTAAGATCGCTAATATCTCGAAAACCAAGGCCCGTAGAGGATTTCTGCTGAAAATTTCTTTCCCCCGCCCACCCCACACCTCCTAGGATCCATTGGCACGAACAAAAATAACTTGATTTATTAATACGCTAATATCTCGAAAACCAAAGCCCGTAGAGGATTTCTGTTGAAAGTTTCATACCCTCCTCGGTATACAAGATTATAATACCCCCACCTACCCACCATCTAGAATCCATTGGCATGAACCAAAGTTTCCTACTGTTAACTCTTATTATTACTAATATTAATTCAAAATCTCGAAAACCAAAACCTGTGGAGGATTTCTGATGAAAATTTCGTTCCCCCTCCCACCCCACACCACCCAGAATCCATTTCCATGAACAAAAATAACTTGAATTATTAATACGCTAATATCTCGAAAACCAAAGCCCGTAGAGGATTTTTGATGAAAATTTCAATACCCCCGCCTCCCTATCCTTATTATCACCCCACCAGCGCACCATCTAGAATCCATTGGCATGAACAAAAATTTCCTACTATTATAAATTTAATTATTACTAATATTAATTCAAAACCAAAGCCTACATTTAGCGCAACACTTGAAAACAACAAAAGCCTACATTCAGGAGCACCACACATCCAAGAAAACCATAGCATTTTGCTGCTACTTGTGGGCAGAACTGAAGCAAAAAACTTCACACATGGAAAAAAACCGTAGCATGCTGCTACGTGTGGGCACAGAAAACCTGAGCATGCTGCCACGTATGGGGAAAGGAGATGCAAAAAACTTCCCAGACCGTAGCATGCTGCTACGTGTGGGACAAAAGTGATGCAAAAAACTTCACACATCCAAGAAAACCGTATCACACATCGAAGAAAGCCGTAGTACCGGAGCATGTTGGTAGTATCAGCTAATGCCGCTAGGGCGCAGTCACGACCAAATGACACATCCAAGACTAAGCAAGTCAAGACTCAATGGTGTATCCAAGACATCAGCCAGTCAAAACTCAATGGTGCATCCAAGACATTAACCCGTAAGCCAAGACACCAACCCACATTTAATGTGTACTCAAACTACCTAGCGATGGTGGCACCAACTGCAGGTGAGTGTTCTAGATAAAAAACTCTGGTCCAGAACTCTACCCATATATAGCAACTTTAAAGAATATTCACACAACACCTCCATGGTCTCATGGTAGCGCACCTCGGATTTTAAAAAACCAAGCGTTCTCGGTTCGATTCCAGCAAAAAAAAATCTAAGACTATTTTATTTAGAAATCAGCTAAGACAAGAGCTTGAACAGCTGGCGGGGATCAGCCAACCAGATGGCGTCATCCCCTGGTCAGCCAGACGTTAGGAAAGGAATTGCGCCAGGCAGGCCCTGTGACGTAGACCAATAGACGGTATCCCAGTGGCCTAGAACCACCAAAATAGTTGGAATTTTCCGGACACTTTTTGTATGGAGAAAGTGGCCCAGAATCTGCATAGATCTACTACTTGAACTTGAAGAGAAATACGCATATGAGTTTATGGCCGAAAATATAAACAAATTTGATACAAGTGATTACCCAGAAGTTAATCAATTCAATTTACCGCTAATGAATAAAAAGGTTCCTGTTCTAATGAAGGATGAGCTGAATGGGAAAATTATGAGCGAATTTGTAGGTTTGCGCGCGAAAATGCACAGTCTACGTATAAACGATGGTAAAACTGTAAAGAAAGCAAAAGGAGTAAAGACTAATTTGGTCCCGAGACATATCAATTTCGAAGACTACGTCGAATGTTTGCATAACAAGTGAGTATTAACTGCTAATCAGAGCTCCTTACGATCGCATAACCATAATGTCTACACGATCAGCCAAAAGAATATTGCATTGAGTCCATATGATAACAAGCGGTATATTATGAGTGGGACAACGGATACTCTACCATGGGGACATTACTCTATTCAATCAGAGCAGCAAGGAGAAAACGCAGAAAACATATAATCTAAGGCTAGGCTAAGTTATGTATTGCTAATAAAAATTGAATTATAGCTAAAATATCATTTAATGAAATAGTTTGCTTTAATTGTACTATAGTCTAAGATGATATACATTATTGTAAAATAAAGGAAAATATTATAATTATAGGGTAACTGATTTAAGGAAGCCTAATATAGAATGATAACTTAAGAATTAAATGTTAATATAGAATGATACCTTAAGAACTAAGTGTTAATATTTTTCGATTTATAATAAATCAATAATGATATTTCATATATGGTATGCTTTTTATTCAATTTATCTGCTAAGTCCAGAGCTCCTAAATAATATTTGCCCACTACAGCGAGCTCCTAATTGAGCGGTTGAGCGTTTAACCCAGAATGGTAGGATGGCTTGAGAAAAAACGTTTACAGGTGGGCTCAACCTTGACCCCCTGGCCTCACCTTTGAGACCCAAGGGGCATCTGGTCCTTGACCTTCATCCGGAAGTGTGTCTTGGAGGCTACAACCTTGATTCATAATCAACTACATTACAGAGGATTTCAATTGTTTCCAAACAGCTCTGATGACAACTTAACAGCTTTTAAATAGGTCAGATAACAGCTAAACAGCTTTTTGAATAGGTCTGATAACAGCTTAACAGCTTTTAAACAGGTCATATAACAGGTTAACAGCTTTTCGAACAGCTCTGATAACAGCTTAACAGCTTCTAAACAGGTCAGATAACAGCTAAACAGCGTTTCGATCAGGTCTGATAACAGCTTAACAGCTTTTAAACAGGTCAGATAACAGCCTTACAGCTTTCCAAACAGCTCTGATAACAGCTTAACAGCTTTTAAACAGCCCAGACAACAGCTTAACAGCTTTTCAAACAGCTCTGATAACAGCTTAACAGCTTTTAAACAGGTCAGATAACAGCTAAACAGCTTTTCGAACTGGTTGTCATATACTGTGTGCCGTGGTCGGGGAAGGGAGCACACAGCTCTTTTGAGCGACACAAGAAAAAAAGGCGGAGCTCTTCCTTTACAAATTTGGTTTATTGAAAGCTCGAAATTCACTTCTTCTTCTATTGAACTAATTGGTTTTCTTTATAAATTTTTAAATACACTTTTATTTATAAATTTTTTAAATACGCTTTTCCTATTGAACTACCTTTTCTTTATAAATTTTTTAAATACACTTTTCCGAAAAAATTTGGTTTATGAAAAGTTCAAAATCCACTTCTTCTTCTATTGAACTTATTCTTTTTCTTTATAAATTTCTTTTCTTTATAAACTACGCACGGCAAGGTTGTAAAAACGACTGCTCGAGGTTTGGTGATCTTGCACACAGGTACCCATGAAAACTTTCTCTTAAAGCTTTTTTCTTCTAATTAATTTCTCATGACGATTTTAAATTCGTATGTGAGAAAATGCAAATTATTTGTGTTGAGATGCATATGCATCGTGTAGAAAATGCAACCCGATATGCACTTGTGTGCCCGTCTTAAAATATTACTTTTAAGCGGGCGAGAATAATTGTATGCATGTATGTACACACAATTAGATTTGAGCAATTGAATAATGTACGTATGAGAAGTGTATATTGCACAATAAAAAAAATGGAAATAAAGAGGAAACTGTATGTAGGTAAGTGCGCTTACCGTATGAGTGGAATGTTTGTCTGATAACAAAACGCAATTTATGCTAAATTGCATTTTGTTGCAGGATGGAAATGCAAATTTAAATGCATTTGAAATTTTAAATGAAATTTTGAATGAATTATATTAAAATTAATTTGCAGGGTCAACTTTGCAATGCATCGATATATTGCATAGGGCAATGTATTGGTGCATGGACCTTACGGTTATGATTCGGGGCATTGGGTACCTGAGTCACAACATCCTTCCCCCTGGGGAAAAGAAAGTTTTATTCTTCCTTGGAAGAAAAACTTTCTTTCTAATTAGGTAAACTAGAATTTGTACAAATTTTTGTGTATATAAAGGGAATGGTATATAACTAGATAACTGTAAATAACTACAAAATTATAAAATACAGTAAGAACTAATACATGTTACATTTTAATTTGTAATAGAGAAGGTTTATTTATTTCTATTACTAATTATCCGTAATTATTAAATTATTTTGTTATAGATTTTATTTATATGTAGATACATATTTTCTTGTGAATTATTTGTTATTGTCGATTTAATTAGTATTATCATTTCGCAATGAATGATTTAACATACATATTGATATATAGTTTTGTTCAAGAAAGAATTTTTTGGGATTCTCCGGTATATAGAAAAGCTAAAAAATGTTCTAATTGGTTATTTCATCACACAACTCATTAATTTTTGGTGACAAGTTTCAAGTCTTGGTTTGACTCATCAACAGTACCCAAATAGCGAAATTGGGTGATTTGAAAAACAAATGAAAAAATGAAGAAAAGAAGAAAGGAATGAAAAGTTTGAGAAAAATAGAAAAGACAATTTTTTTATTTATTAAAAAAATGTAAAAAATGTTAAAGATGCAGATTCATTCGAAGCGAATCGAACCTGTATACGCCACGCAGTGGGCTGAAAAGTAAAGAAGAAAAAGGAAGAAGAAGCGTTTCGTGTCAGCAGAAAACCTTCCACTCATCGGTGCAGCTTGGTTTTCTGCCTGCTGCAGACGCTTGAAAATAGATCAAACTGATCTCTTCTCATATAAACTCAGAATAAATTCTGGGCGTGAATTATATGAGGAAAAAACACTCCTATATGAGCCCAGGAGGAAAAATAAATAAAAAGTTTACTCTTTTGGACTTTTTACCGGGTTAAACTTAATTTTGTTCAAGAAAGAATTTTTTGGGATTCTCCGGTATATAGCAAAAGCTAAAAAATGTTCTAATTTGTTATTTCATCACACAACTCATTAATTTTTGGTGAGAAGTTTCAAAACTTGGTTTGACTCATCAACAGGTCCCAAATAGCGAAATTGGGAGATTTGAAAAACAAATGAAAAAATGAAGAAAAGAAGAAAGAGATGAAAAGTTTGAGAAAAATAGAAAAAACAATTTTTTTATTTATTAAAAAAATGTGGCGCCACCGTCGCTAGGTGCGTTGAGTCCATACTAAATGTGGGTTTGTGTCTTGGTTGTATGGGTTTGTGTCTTGGATGTTGGGGATACGAGATCACTTTCAGCACTCTCCAGCATACGGAAGTAGCATAGGATTTCAATTTTGTTGCTGGAGTTCGCTTATTTTTCATCTCGAGTTTTGGGGATACGAGATAACTTTCAGCAGTCTTCAGCATAGGGAAATAGCATAGGATTTCGATTTTTTTCAGGAGTGCGCTTATTTTTCATCTCGGACTTGTAGCCTCTAAGTTCACATTAAGTTTTTCATCTCGAGTTTTGGTGGTACCTCACCCATACATGGCACCACCGTCGCTAGGTGGCGTGAGTTCATAATGTGGGTTTGTGTATTGATGGTACTGGTTTAGGCCTTGGATGCGCCATTGGCTCTTGACTGTACTGGATCCACCATCGGCTTTTGACTGTACTGGATTATGTCCTGGATGCACCAGTGGGCCTTGGATACACCATTGTGAGGTTGCCTGAGCTGCATTTGCCGATAATAGCAGCATGCCTTGGTTTTGCTGTTTTTTAGAGTGGAAGTTTTAGATATCAGCATGACCTCATGATGCCGCCTTGGTTCTGCTGTTTTCTTGCTTGAAGATTTCTTAGCTGGAGAATTTGTAGATATCTGCATGACGTCACATAAAATGTTGCGCATAAATTTCTTAGCCGAGAAGATGTAGATATCGGCATGACGTCACCTTGGTTTTGCTGTTTTCTTACTTGAAGATTTCTTAGCAAGGAAATTGTAGATATCAGGATGACGTCGCATTGATTTTGCTGGTTGGTACTAGCAGCATGCCTCGGTTTTGCTGTTTTCTTTAGAGTGGAAGTTTTAGATATCAGCACTCTGCTGTTTTTTACTTAAAGATTTCTTAGCAAGGAAACTGTAGAAATCAGCATGACATGACCTTGATTTTTTTTGCTGTTTTGAAATCGCCTTGGTTTTTTTGTTGTTTTCTGTATTTTCATCTCGGAGATCGTAGCGATAAACATTTGTGAATGGGTGGGAAGCTTTATTGGTAGAGGTTGCTGGTTAAGTTTGATCTGGTCTTGGAGGATACAATTTTACTTGAAGTGCCCTTTCCTTTGTCTGGATACTGGAGGTTGGCTGAGAGCTTTAGTGGCAATATTTGATACTATGATTAGGACTGCCTGGGGTGTGTTGTACTGGGCTACGTTACCTGTACTAAGGCTTAGGTAGAATGTGTGTGGCTTAAGTAATGATGCGAAATATCCTACGCGAATTTATACCGGCGGCTGTATACCTGTCAGCTTGAGTTTGATTTTAGTTATTTACTTTAGTATGAGTGCTTGTGGTATGTTGAGTGGGGCTACTCGGTGACTCAGGAAACGTTACCTAAGGTGTGGGTGGATGTGTGCAGCTGGGTGTGTACAAGGGACGCTACCGTAAAAGATTTGATACCTTCATTGTACTAGCGGGAAGCTTGAAAGATGGGAAGGATTGAAGCAGAAGCTCAACTTGAAGAAACCTTTAAGCTAATCACTAAACCCCTAAAAGGGTTTGTTAGAAGAGTGCAAGATGACTTGACTTTGAGACATATCTATAATGATGATGTGAATACAGACATGAAGTTTGTTAAATTTCGAAGAGCCTGTGCTACATGTTGGAAGGATGAATATGGATTTTTGATGATTGATAACGATAGCTCATTAAACAAGGGGCGCTACCGTAAAGGATTTGATACCTTCATTGTACTATAAAAGGATGAAACATGCGAAATATTCATAAGTCGAAGTTGTAACTCAGCCGAAAGCACACCGAATCCTGTGGAACTGCTGAGTAGATTAAAGCTGTTCACCTGTTATCAGACCTGTTTGAAAAACTGTTAAGCTGTTATCAGAGCTGTTTTAAAAGCTGTTAAGCCGTTATCAGAGCTGTTAAGCTGTTATCAGAGCTGTTTAAAAGCTTTTAAGCTCTTATCAGAGCTGTTTGAAAAGCTGTTAAGCTGTTACCAGAGCTGTTTGGAAAGCTGTTAAGCTGTTATCAGAGCTGTTTGGAAAGCTGTTGAGCTGTTATCAAAGCTGTTTGAAAAGCTGTTATTCAGTTAATATCGTAGATGAATGAAAAGCTATTAAAAGAAATCATCAAGGCAAGGAATGCAGTGCGAAGGAAATTTAAAGCTCTAAGGATGGGAAGGATTGAAGCAAAAGCTCAACTTGAAGAAACCTTTAAGCCAATCACTAAACCCTTAAAAGAGTTTGTTAGAAGAGTCAAATACGAGCCGCCAGATATAACCGAGTTTGGGACAAAAGATACAGAAGAAGAAGAAGATGAAGAAGATGAAGGAGAACAAGAAGAAGAAGAAGAAGAAGAAAAGGCAAAAGAAGAAGACAATGAGATTGTGGAACCTTTTACCCCGCCAAAACGAAATTATGTGAAAATGGAGGCTAGTAGCACACCTATAAGTTATGGAGATTATTCCTTGACATCTGAAGAAGAATTCGCAACACCTAAGCATTCAAGAACATTGACAGGAAGGTCTCCTGTCACCTCCCCCGATACGTCTGGATACATAGTTTCAAACTATTTAAAGCTATTCACTGATAATAGCCCTAAAATTGATCCAACCTATGGAGTTTACTATGATGACAGCGCGTGGAGAATCGGTAATTCAACGTTTGATGTTGATGATGTAGGAAATATTGTTATCAAGGGGAAGAGCTATAAAACAACTTTGGGGTTATGTGAGCTGCTATTTATGAAAGATCCTGTAAAAAGTCTATATACTAAAGAGGATTTAACTAATTATGGATCTATTTTGAGAGGCAGCAATGCATATAAACGTGACTATGCTGAAGATGGACA
Organism: Dioctria linearis; assembly: GCA_963930735.1. Lineage (NCBI taxonomy): Eukaryota > Metazoa > Arthropoda > Insecta > Diptera > Asilidae > Dioctria > Dioctria linearis. The sequence continues at coordinate 54,531,962 of OZ005744.1, forward strand.
AATAAAAGGTACTAGAGTGGCTAAGTATAAAGTTATAATCAGTAAACTTATACAGCATAAAGGCATGGGACTAATGCATCTGCCTAAGGAAAACATTGATCACATTTACTGGGATGATCCAAATGAATTATTGGATAGGCTGCGCCTTCTAATGGCATCAAAACAGGCTGGAAACACCAGTCACAACAATGAAATTTTATCTATCCTGGAGGAGTTGCGAGAAGCAGATATTATAGTTTAAATACTACTCCATTACCCATACTTCTTCACAATCTACAGATAAGCGTTGACAAGTTTGGACAGTAGGTAATGGGACACTTTGGGCCTGGGAACCAAAACCGGTTTTGGTGTGAGTTCATTAAATATGCAAATGTTGAGTAATGAGTAGTTAATTGCTATGTTGTTAGATGATTTATTGATAGGTAATTATTTGAGTCAGGTGCAGACCTGGTAGCTGGGTTCAGTGACGTCACCGCAGCGCTGCTAGAGGTAAGCGGTGGGCTGAAAATAATCAAAGATCTTGTGCAATATGCAAATGAGGCGCCGGCTTGAAGTAATTAAGTTTACCGGTGAGTAGTGCTTTTTTGTCACAAGGTTAAGAATGCGCGTGCCATGGAAACAATTTTTCATTTGGGAATGGTAACGTAAACGACGGGGCTGCTGACCTTGAGTACTCTGTTAAACGAGCTGAAATGACGGGGAGTGGAAATAAACAAGAAAACTCGTAGTAGTTGATTTATTGTTTTATTTAATTATTGTGAAATTGCATCATGGGTAGTGAATGAAAACATTTGCAGACTGATTGAAGCCGGTTGAATTGTATTGATATTTAGCCTTAGTGTGATATTATGCGATAAGTTTAAGGTTAATAGAACAAGTTTTTAAACTTAAACAGTATTTGATTAATGCAGATAAACTTTGATGTGATTAAGAGGAATACGTAATTACATGACAACTTGTTTAATTGAATAAAAATCGCTTTCTTCATTAAATATGTTTTATTTAAATCTTTCTACATTAATTGTTTTTTTGTGGTTTTTTATCAAAAGTTGGATCAAAGATTTCATTCCTGTTTTTAATCTAAAGACATCAAATGCTCGGCTTTTGCGGTATGCAAAAGTCTATGTTATCATGTATCTGATTTGATAATTATTGTTAAATTTTACTTGGTTCCGTAAAAAGTTCATAAGAGTAATAAATTTCACAGAAGAGTCCAAGAACTATTAGCACGCCTGTTAAATATTTTAACGTGTTGAAAGCATAAATCAATGGTTTTGATGTTCCGGGTTTATTTAAACGGTCACATACATCTTAACCATTGGCATACATACAGTTTGGAGAAAGGTGAATATGTTCTACTTCAATGTCCTCTGAGCAATTTAAAGCACACATTTCCAGGAAACAAAGTAACATTTCACTATGTCTTTCAAATTGGTGTAAAGAATCCACTTCTTGCAAGTTTGCGGCATTTTCTATCATCTAAATAAAGATTACGAAATGTTTTTAATCTATCGTACTCTTCTCTTTAAAAATAACATTATGACTGCCTTAAATTACTTATAAAACTTCTTTTATATTAATCCAGCTGTTGTGCTCTGATGAAAACCCAAGCCGTTTAACCAATACTTTATTTCCATGTCTCTTTAAAATTTTCTCGACTAAATAGAGATCGGGATGCTTCGCTGGAGTTAGTTCCAGTTCATAAAATTTACCTCGTATTTTATTTCCCTGATAATCCTTAAGATATAAGTTGTTGGGTAAACCGCGTTAACTTTTTTTATTTCAAATATTTCAGTTGACCAATTGGGAGTATAACCCTTCGCAAAAACATGTTTTTGTTTGCTTATACGAACAAACTCACCGACTTTGTACTTTGGTTTTGTTTTTATTTTAGGAAATTTATAAATAGTTGATAATAAACGTTTTTCATTATGTAGACCAACATCTACAGGACGCATTTTAATAGTTCGATGTTTCATAGCATTATAATTATCTGTTAACCTATCTAACATACTAATCCAACGATAATTTCCGTTCATACTAAATTCTTTCCACATCATATTTTTTAGCGTTCTGTTAAATCTTTCGACAATTGAGGCCTTTAAAGAGTTGTACGTGGAATAGTGGTTAATATCAAATGTTCTCATCAGTTTATGAAATGTTTTATTAAAAAACTCTTTTCCATCATCGGTTTCCAAGTTTTTTGGAACTGCGCCCTAAATTGAAAAGGGACTGCATAGCTTTAACAACTTCCGCTGCATTATTACTTTTAATCGGGGCAGCCCAAGCATATTTTGAAAAGGTGTCGATTACAGTGAGTAAAAAACGGGAGCCTTGGTTATCAGATGAATAAGAACTCATATCAACCAAGTCTGCTTGCCACAAATCATCAAAACCTTTGATGATGACACGTTGCCGTTTAAAGTTTTTACGAGCTGGTTTATGTAGCTCTTCGATGACTTGCCTTCGGATCATTTTAGCGGGTGTATAAATACGGCTCAAACAAGCTTATATAACGTTGACATCGTAAAGCTAAAATGTTGACGTTTAAACACCCATTCACAATGATGGTAGCCGGGCCATCAGGTTGTGGAGAAACAACATTTATTAAGAACCTCATCGATAATGTATCTTTAACAAATCCACCAATATTAAAAGTTATGTGGTGTAATTCAGAGAAGGGAGCATTACCGTCACAGATCGCATTTAATAACTTCACCAATAAAGGAGTATATATTTGAGAAAGCGCCTGTACAATTCGAGGAAGATATTTTTGAAGAGATACGTGATGTAACACCACCAAGGAAATCTTTGTCTCCGGCTGCTAAGCGACGCTTGTCGGCTAGTGGAATAGCAAAAACTCTTAAGCCACCAACAAAAGTACCAAAACTTCGAGATAAAGAGTATAGAGTAATAACTGCTAGTGATGGTATAACCCAGTATACTGTACCTATGAATATGAGTGTTGACGAAGCTGATAGCGTTCTAGAAGAAATAGAACAAGATGAGGCGAATCAGAAAGAACCATCAAAAAAGTCTATATTAAAGCCTTCACTGCTAGATCCTACTCAAAACACACTCTCATTTCCGGTGAGAAAAGTAGTACGTCAAAGCTAGCGTATAAAAGGTAAAAAGGAGCGAACCCCAAGTGTACCAAACATTGATTGGGAAGAAATTTAAAAATAGTAGTGTAGCTATGGGGCTACTGGCTCACTTTTTCCATACAAAAAGTGTCCGGAACTACCAGACCACTTTTTCCATACAAAAAGTGTCCGGAACTACCAGACAAGGGGATGATATCAAAGTGGAGGTTGCTGGTTAAGTTTGATCTGGTCTTGGACACACACACACACACACACACACACACACACACACACACACACACACACACACACACACACACACACACACACACACACACACACACACACACACACACACACACACACACACACACACGCACACACACACACGCACACACACACACGCACACACACACACACACACACACACACGCACACACACACACACACACACACACACACACACACACACACACACACACACACACACACACACACACACACACACACACACACACACACACACACACACACACACACACACACACACACACACACACACACACATCCACACGCACCCACACATCCACACACCCACACATCCACACACCCACACACACACACACACACACACACACACACACACACACACACACACACACACACACACACACACACACACACACACACACACACACACACACACACACACACACACACACACACACACACACACACACACACACACACACACAACGTCATACTAAAAGATTTTCTACCAGGCGATATTCAGTACCATGTTATTAAATTAACAATAACAACAACTAACGTAGGTAGATATGATGACCTAGGTATGAAATGGCCTAATTTTTGATCTTCAGGTGTTGTAGATATACAAAATCCATAGTTAGTCATAACTTATTAAAGAACAATATCAATAAGTCAACGACCGTAATTTCATTCTTTAATATGCAATTTCTACCTTCACTTAGCTATGCAATTCTTACAGTCACCAAAGTTCTATGTCAGCAATTGCATGGAAGTACAAGTGAAATTACGGTCGGTGACTTTGCCTACGAAGTAAATTTATGCTGATCTTGTGATTTGTGTTTCATTGACATAAATTTTTGTTATATTTGTTTTTCTTTTATTGTCATCCTATGTATATATGTATAGTAATTATTGTATAAATAAGCGAATCAAATTAATAAAAATTGAATTGATTATCAGAGAGCAATCGATCAAGTTTAAATTATATTCATCAGTTCACAGTGCATTCATTGGTCCTTCGAGCTTGCTTTGTTGAACTTAGTGTCTTCAAAGCAGTACAAAATTTCTGCAGAACTTAGTGTCTGCAGTTAATTGTTATTCAGCGCAGAAATTCCTGTTGAACCTAGTGTCCTCAGGCAATTTATTTACTAATAATAAATATTTTTTCCAGTCCTAATACCTAAAGCAATATTGGCGAGAAGCGAAGAAGTCCGTTCAATCTAGTAACATCAGCTACTCGAAAATTCAACGAATATATACTACTATGGAGCAGTTAATTAAAGCAAACAAGGCAGATGCTGTAAAACTTCAGAAATTTATAACAAACCACACCAAAGATTCTGACGTACGTAAAACAAGGGATTATTTTGAAACCCGTTTGATTAAAATAAGCAAGCTATGGGAAAGTTTTGACAAAAGAAATGATGATCTGGAGCTATACCGTGAAACTAATTCAGAACAGCCATACTTTAAAGAGAATTTTTATGACACCGTGGAAAAATTGTATGAAGAAACACGGGATATGTTAGAAAATTCCTTGGCGGATTTAATGTCAAGAGCGAAAATCACTGAAGTATTGCAAGATCAACAGAAGGTAATAAAGAAGCAATATGCCATTATAGAAACTCTACAAAATGCATCGGTTTCAATTAAAGAAGAGATTAAACAAGAGGTATCTGCAGCTTACTGTATGCAAAAAATCAAGTTGGTGAATGACTATTGGGAGCACCTTGTCCGAAACCATGGAGAGATCATGTCGATGGGTAGAACAAAACACGAATATATGGAGAATGATATATTCTCAAGCATTGAGGATACCTATCAAACTACCACAATTCAACTACAAGAAGTATTGAATAAATTAAATCCTCAAGCTAAAAATTCGATCAGCACCAACGAGTCAAAGGGAACACAAATAAAGTTGCCAAGAGTCGATATTCCGTCATTTAACGGTGACTATATCAAGTGGCAATCATTTAGAAATTTGTTCATGGAACTCATCTATAAAGATGACAAGATGTCTGGAGCTCAAAAATTATTCTATCTCAAAGGCAATCTCATAGGTGACCCAAGTGAACTCATACAGCATCTACAAATAACAAACGAAAACTTTGAGACGGCCTGGGAAATTCTTGAAAAAAGATATAACAATAAGAGGACTCTCTTGACAGCGCAATTAAATATACTTCTAAAACAACCTTCACTGTTCAAAGAATCATCGGAAGGCTTGAAGAAGTTACATGACGTGACAATTGAATGTCTAGAGGGTATCAAAAATCTAGGCATAGATACGAAAAATTGGGATCCATTGATCATACACATAATCATAACAAAATTGGATAAAGAAACTCACCGAATTTATGAACAATCAGTGGCCACACCAAGAGAAGTTCAAGAACTAAGCAAATTTCTTGAATTCCTAGAAAATCGATTTCGAGGTCTTGAAGCAGTAGAGCCATCGAAACCAAAACAACCCGAAAGAAATGGGAAAAATACAAAAGTATACCTGGGAATGATTTCAAAGCATTGCGCTATCTGTGGAGAAAATCACAGAATATATCATTGCGAAACATTTAGTAAGCTAACCGTACAACAACGACTAAAAGCTGTAAAAAAGGCAAACCTTTGCCAGAACTGCCTAGTAAAAGGCCACAATATACTACAATGTTAAAGCCGGTACACCTGCAAGTTATGCCAGAAAAAGCACCACACTCTTTTACATTATCAAAACCAGCAGGCACCATCTTATCAACAAAGTAATTATCCAAGAAAGGAAGCAATTCGAGATGATAGCTCACCAAACGAAGCGGTTGCAGCCCACTTTGCGAAGAAATCAAAGGGGTATGACGTATTACTGGCAATCGCTCTCATACAAGTAATCAATAAATCAGGAGATGCTGTGCTACTCAGGGCATTACTTGACCAAGGGTCTCAAGCAACGTTCATTACTGAGAATGCAGCTCAGCAATTAAGATTACCTAGAAGAAAAATTGAAGCCACAGTTTCCGGTCTTGGGTGCTCCAGTCCAGGAATCACAAAATCCAGTATAGAGATTACAGTAACGCCACGATTTAAATCAACATTCTCTCTCACAACCACAGCCCTCGTATTAAAAAATCTCACAAGAAAATTGCCTACAAATAAAATCATTCCAACTAACTGGACGCATACCGAAAACCTGGTTTTGGCCGATCCAACATTCCATAAGCCGGGAAGGATTGACATCATATTAGGAGCAGAGGTGTTCGGGAAGGTAATACTAGGCAATCTTCTGCGTGGAACCGAAGATGCTCCCGTTGCCCAACAAACAGAGCTGAGGTGGATATTATCTGGAGCTATTAGTAACAGCAACAACGAGAATAAACTTATTTGCATGGTATCAGAAATAGATATAACCAGCGCGCTGCAGAGATTTTGGGAATGCGAAGAACTGGCAGCCGAAACTATTACCACACCAGAAGACATTGCTTGTGAAAGTTACTACCAACAAACGCACAGACGGGACGAGAGTGGTCGATATATCGTTCGCCTTCCATTTAAACAAAATCCTAAAGAAGCCAATTTGAGCAGATCAAGAGAACTAGCGCTTGCCCGACTGTTCCAAATGGAGCGAAAATTTAACCAAGACAAAGTATTTGAAACCATGTATAAGGATTTTATGAAGGAATACCAACGCTTAAGTCATATGGTTCCAGCCGAAGATGATGGTGAGATAAAATACTACCTACCTCACCATGCGGTTTTCAAACAAGACAGTACAACAACCAAATTACGTGTAGTCTTCGACGCTTCGGCCAAAAGAAACAACACCAGATGTCTAAATGATATCATGATGACCGGTCCTCAACTGCAAGGAAGCCTAATCTCCATTCTATTAAGATGGAGAAAACATAAAATAGTATTCACGGCGGACATAGAAAAAATGTATCGCCAGATAAAAGTGGATGTGAGAGACCAGCAGTATCAATGTATTCTTTGGCGAGAGTCCCCAAATCACCCTATCAAGGAATATAAGCTGACGACCGTTACTTACGGCACAACCTCAGCACCATTTCTCGCAATACGCACTCTGCAGCAAGTCGCGCAAGATGAAGAAAAACAATACGCTATCGCATCCAGAATCATACTGAGCGATACTTATGTAGACGACGTAGTCTCAGGAGGCGCTTCCATGGATGAAGCAATAGAATCTTGTCAGCAGTTAATAAACATGCTAAAGGGCGGAGGTTTCAAGCTTCGCAAGTGGACAAGCAATAAATTCAAGGTTGTTAAGGATATACCCTATGAGTTTCGAGAACAACCTCGCTTTATAGATTTCCAGAAAGAACAGACTATTAAGGCACTTGGAGTGCACTGGAACCCTATAACCGACAATTTCAAAATACACGTTTCAATAAGCATGTACGACAACCCCACAACAAAGCGGAATGTAGCATCCGAGGCGGCGAAGATCTTTGATCCTGTTGGATTACTATCGCCGGTAGTAATGTCAATCAAAATTCTTCTACAGAATATTTGGCTAGAGAACTCGTCCTGGGATGAACCATTATCAAGTACATTATTAACTAGATGGCTACAAATAAAGTCTGAACTCCCAAAATTAGAAGAAATTGAGATTCCACGATGGATTGGGTTCACAGGAAAAGACACTAGCTGCGAGCTTCACGGGTTTTCAGATGCGTCAGAAAAGGGCTACAGTGCAGTAATATATCTGCGAATTACACGAAAATCGCATGTTCAGACAAACTTAATAACCGCCAAAACTAAGGTAGCCCCACTGAAAACAAAGCTGACAATTCCAAGATTAGAATTATGTGGAGCAACACTACTCGCTAGACTGATAAACGAGACTAGAAAAAGTCTAGAAATCGATGACTTAAGGTGCTATGCCTGGACAGATTCAATGATAGTTCTGTCATGGATACAAGAAGATGCGCATAAGTGGCAAACATTTGTGGGGAATCGAGTTGCACAAATACATGGATTATCAGACAGAAATACATGGTTTTACGTGCGATCATCCGAGAACCCTGCCGACATCGCCCCTAGAGGAATATCGCCATCGCTGCTCAAAGATCATACTCTTTGGTGGCATGGACCTTCTTGGCTTAGCTCCAAGGAAATATCGTTTCCGTCAAACCCAAAGGAGACAACTGACCTAGAGAAGAAAGTGTTGACGGCACATTCTTGTTATGATTCCAAAGCCGAACATGAGAAAGATGATTTTCAAGAACTAAACTTGTATCAAGAGTTGCTCGAAAGATTTTCAACATTAGGAAGATTACAAAGAGTAACAGCATACATTAAAAGGTTTGTGCAAAATATGAAGGTAAGCAAGGCGAACCGTACGTCTGGGTACTTGACAGTAAATGAAATCGAAGAAGCACTAGTACCACTAGTGAAGACTACACAACAGCAAGTCTTTAAAGATGAAATAGCCCAGTGTTCAATAGAACAACCACTAAATAAGAAGAGCAGATTACTTCCTCTATCACCGTTTATAGACTCTAAGGGGATATTACGAGTAGGCGGAAGATTACATCAAGCAGAACTATCATACGATCGCAAGCATCCTATTATACTGCCCTACAAAAGCCGGCTGACAACACTAGTGATGGACAAAATGCATAAACTTACCTTACATGGAGGAAACACCTTGACTTTGGAAGTCACAAGACAGCAATTCTGGATATTAAATGGCCTGAAAGCAGTTAAAGGGTTCATACATCAATGTATAAGCTGTCATAGAAACAAAGCTCAAATGACCGAACAAATGATGGGAATGTTACCTAAGGCAAGAGTGATCTCTACTCGACCCTTCAGCCAGTCGGGGGTAGATTATGCTGGACCATTCGAACTTTTACTGGCCAGAGGAAGAGGAAACAAATCGCACAAGGGCTATGTGGCAATATTCGTCTGTTTAACGACAAAAGCGATTCACTTGGAGGTAGTAACCGACCTCACATCTCAGGCATTTATAGCTGCCTTCAAGCGATTTGTCGCGAGAAGAGGACACATCGCTCATATTTACAGCGATAATGCAACTAATTTCGTTGGCGCTAACAACATACTTAGCAAATTACACACACAAAAGTCGTATAAAGATGACGTGCAGAATGCACTACAAGAAATCGGCACACAATGGCACTTCATTCCTCCAGCCTCTCCTCATTTCGGTGGCTTATGGGAAGCGGGTGTCAAAGCTATGAAACATCATATGCGCCGTGTAGTCGGTGATAGCAGGCTGACATATGAGGAAATGTGTACATTCATGACTCAAATTGAAGCATGCTTAAATTCGCGACCGCTGTGCCCAATATCTGAAGATCCTGAAAGCTTGGAAGTGCTTACTCCAGGTCACTTCTTGACTGGCTCTTCATTACTTGCCGTACCTGAAAGAAATCATCTTGAAAATAATCCAAATACTCTTGATAAGTGGCATCGGGTAGGACGGATGCATCAGGATTTCTGGAGAAAGTGGTCATCCGAATACCTCTCAAGGCTACAGCAACGTCCTAAATGGACTCAACGACAACCGAACCTACGAATTGGAAATCTGGTACTAATTAAAGACGAACAGCTTCCACCAACAAAATGGGCACTTGGCCGAGTGATAGAAACGCACCCTGGACTCGATGAGCTAACTAGAGTAGTAACACTCCAAACAAAGGGATCAAGGATCAAACGACCAGTCACTAAAGTGTCGCTGCTTCCTATAATCGACAATCACATGAATGAATCGGTTGATCCAAAGAGACTCCTGCATCAAACAAATGAAGAAACTACTACGATAGAGACGGTTCCAAATCCTATCTCCGAGGGCAAAATAATTAATTCGCATTGCATTCAAAGCTCGAACAAAAGGCGGAGGTGCTCAAACTCACTACATGAAAATAGAAATGTTAAACGCACCCGACAGCCAAATACAATTCCACCTCATAACTCAATCTCACTGAGTAAATCATGGCTAACCTTCATGATATTGGCATTGCTCACTATATTAGTTATAGGCCAGCAACCTGATAAACCATATAGTATAACCAGGTATAAAGAACAAGAAGGAATCTATTTTGAAGACGTATCAGAGATCCAGCTATATTCAAGCGAATGGAATCTTATCATTTACTATGACTTGTCATCATATTGGAAGGAGTTCACAGGGATAAGAAAATCAGTGCAAAGGCTTACAGAAATCTGCCAACAAAACACCCATCTAACAATACCAAAAGAACTATGTAACGCAACAATTTTACAGTTACAACATCAGTATGGTGAATCCTTTCAAATCAATAGTATATTACAACAACAAAATGAAAATGAAAGATTTAGAATCAAACGAGCTCCTCTTGAAATAGTGGGCTCAATCGCAAACAGTTTATTTGGTATCCTTGATCAAGGGTTTGCAGAAAGATACGAAGAGCAAATTCAGAACATCAAGGAAAATGAAGATCTATTGAAAGAACTGCTAATGAATCAAACATCCATTGCTGAACACACAATTAATGTCATAAAGAAGAATAGTGAGACGTTAAATCATCAAATCACTATCTTGGAACATCATATAGAGACAATTGCAAATGGACTTAATAAAGCTGACGAAGTCTTAAAAACTACGCAAGCCTTTACGTCGGCAGTATTACTAGTAACCCTAAATCTGATAAACTTTCAACATATGCAAAGGAGCTTATTAGCTGTAGTAACCGACACAAAACACGGAAGGCTCAACACACTACTGCTCACACCCATTCAGCTTCGTGAACAACTAAGCATAATAAAAGAGCACTTACCAAAACATCTTAGAGTACCAGGAGATGAAACTTCGAAATCATTACTGCCAATATATAATTCAATGCATGTTAAGATGCGCATCACGCAAAGGAATGTATTATTTGACGTTCGAATTCCATTGCTCAATGCAGAAATATATCGGTTATTCAAACTTACGCCTATACCTGTGAAACATGCAGATCAGTTCATCCACATTCAACCCTCAACACAATACCTGGCTGTAAACATCCATAAGGACCGCTTTACACCATTAAAAGGGGAAGATATCAAGGAATGCATACAATTATCAGAGGCCCAATTAATTTGCAATCTGAAACAGCCTATATACAGTGCGCAATCGAATCAAAGCGGATGTGAGATAGAACTGCTTAACCACCAGGGAAAATTGTCATCCTTCTGTAAATTACGAAGTATACCATTGAAGAAAATGTGGTATAAGCTACACACACCAAGTACCTGGATCTATATAATGGATGCAGTAACTCATTTCGACATCATATGTGGAACAACGATCCACCCTATAATCCTTGAAGAAAGTGGGATTATACAAATACAGCCTACCTGTATGATAAAGCATCCAACATTATTCATAAGTGCAAACAATCAACAACCAGGAACCTTGAACTCCTCATTTATACCGGAGCAAGAAATTATCTCTACTCACATTGGCGAATATTTGGCAAGTAAAAATACAACCAACTCTTCCATTCCCTTGCTAATTAAAGAGATCAAGGCTGATGATATTGAAGAGCTCCATACGGCAATTGAAACCCAACAACAGTATATCGCGGGAATTCCTCACCTTCACCGTCACCACATACATCATTATGTTGGATTCTATTCATTGGCAGCTATCATAATCATCAGTGTGGCGTCCTATTTCTTGTGGAAAAAGCGACGAAACAACATGATGCCACAACTAAACCTACCTCAACCAACCCCAAGACGAGCAGGGTCCAGGTCAGAAGAGCAACTCGGTATCATCTTGGAGGTACCCCGATTTGATAATGCGAGGCGGGAGAATGTAGAGATACAAAATCCATAGTTAGTCATAACTTATTAAAGAACAATATCAATAAGTCAACGACCGTAATTTCATTCTTTAATATGCAATTTCTACCTTCACTTAGCTATGCAATTCTTACAGTCACCAAAGTTCTATGTCAGCAATTGCATGGAAGTACAAGTGAAATTACGGTCGGTGACTTTGCCTACGAAGTAAATTTATGCTGATCTTGTGATTTGTGTTTCATTGACATAAATTTTTGTTATATTTGTTTTTCTTTTATTGTCATCCTATGTATATATGTATAGTAATTATTGTATAAATAAGCGAATAAAATTAATAAAAATTGAATTGATTATCAGAGAGCAATCGATCAAGTTTAAATTATATTCATCAGTTCACAGTGCATTCAGATGTGATGCTTCTAGTTTTATTCATTGCATAAACAATTCGTACAGCCGAATAATGTTTCTGTGTTCATAACCAATCATATAAACTTGTGGAGCAGCAGTACTAAACTTGACCTTCATTATCACAACTAATTAAAACAACTATTTTCACATTATTCCCTTTTTATTATTCAACGGTTATAATAAATAATTGGATACAGATTAATATCATTCTGAATAAATTCAATTTTATATGATCGCCCGATTGGTCCTCTGTTAATCACCGAGAAATCTCCCTGGACATTTATTTTACTCAAAGTATCGTCCGAAATTGTGTTGTATCGTGAAGGAAGAAATAGTTTATAATTCTCGAAATCCAGAACCACACGAGCTCCAAATGTAGTTGTACACCTTCTCGCTCCAAGAATCTTGTACTCTTTATCCAACTCCATTTGGCACGTCTTCAGGGACGGTTGGTACTGCTCCAACTTCTTTAGTTCATCCATTGCGTTTGACATTATTATTATTTTCTCCTTGCTTCCTATTTGTTTGAACTCCGGAATGAAACTGATAGTGAATCTGATTCAGCTCCTTAATTTATAGTCAATCTTTCAAAACAAATTTAATCCTGTTGTAACCAATCCGCGCAGCTGAATAAAGTCATCCTCATGTAATTTCATATCACCCCACTTCCTGTTTACAAATTCGCATTTAAGCTGAATGAGTCATGCACACCTGTGTAAACAAATTTAATCGAATGAGCCATCCTCACGTAATTTGATATCACCTCACTTCCTGTAAACAAATTCGCTGAATGAGTCATGCACACCTGTGTTAACAAATTTCACTTCTTGTTTACAAATTCGCATTTAAGCTGTGAGTCATGTACACCTGTGTAAACAAATTTAATCGAATGAGCCATCCTCACGTAATTTGATATCACTTCACTTCCTGTAAACAAATTCGCTGAATGAGTCATGCACACCTGTTTAAACAAATTTAATCGAATGAGCCATCCTCACGTAATTTGATACCACTTGACTTCCTGTAAACAAATTCGTATAAAGTAAACAGCGAGGTGTTCCTATAAAAGCGCAAGCAAACCGCTAGGAGCCATCATTCAGTTTCAGTAAGTCTCAGTGTTAGTTTAAAATATAAACAAATTAAAAATGTCTTCGGTGTTAGTAAATAAAAGTTTTTCAATAATTGAAAATTTGCGAAAAGATGTGATGGAGTTGTTATAATTATTATTATTACCAACCTTTCTTATGGGTTTGTATTCCTACGTATTCCCTGTTCGTGACTGATATTCTGTACTCCGAAAAACAACTTTTGAGGTTATCGCACTTTTTTATTTCACCTTTCTCTTAATTACTACACCTCTCTCATTACAATTTTTTCTGATACTACACACTATTCTTGTATTTCACAACTTTCCTCTTTTTTTTTCTTTTCGAACTACCGAAACCGCGCCGCCACCAAGGTTTTTCTTTAAAAATCGTTTCTTCTTTTTGGGAACTCACAAAAAAACAACCGAACTTTCACCAGCAGTTTCATTCGGGGTAACCGTGCCGAAAATCTAATAATCAACTCTCCGTTCTTTACGAGATTTCAAAAAAACAACTTTAAGAACCGCCGCTAGTCAAGTTTTAAAACCAACTCTGCTCTTGATCACTTTTGTCGCGATCAAGAGCCTTCGTTCAGGGTAGAAAATGCATAGTTGCATTTTCACCCTGAGAAAATTTTCATTTATTCTGGACTTGATTAAACAAGTCCAGAATATTTTTTCGTTGGACGGAGGTTTGGAATTTGATGCTTTGATAAACATCCGCTACCGTTCTGTCGTTCTGAAATCGCGCCGCGCATATACATACAATGTATTTCGGCGGCGCGCATTTCTCACGACGAAAGCTTTTTTGTGATATGTATGTACGTTCGTACATACATATTGAAATTTTCACGACAAATCGTACTGAAGGTACGATTTGTCTTTTGCTTTATTTTTTTTTTTTTACAAATTAAATATTTCTACTGGCAAATTTGCCATGGGAATAATTTTGTTTCACTCTATGAAATGTGAAGAAAATTGCTGATGCAATTTTCTTCACTGATCGAGTAGATAAGCTAATCATGTTTTTAAGCATGAATAGCTTGTTGAAAATTTATTTGAATGCATTCTTTTAATTAAAAATTGTTTGTTACCCTTTTTCAGGTATGGTGTTAGATCTATAACAATCCTTCCCCCGCAAAAAAAAGAGAGTTATTCTTTGGAGAGGAATAACTCTCGGGGGAAAGAGTTCGTTCCATTGAATATTTTTTATTGATTTGGGACTCCTTATCTTGGGTTTTTGATTACATTTTGTTTTTGTTTGGATGTTGAATACTTTGTTGCGGTTATTTATTTCGGTGTACCGTTTGAAACAATCCGTCGCATTCGAGCGTAATCTTTTACCGTGGACACTTCGCGAAGTCACTTTAAATTCGTTTTCTTTTTTTTGTGTGCCCTTATCATAGGAAAGACAGGATGTTGATTACCATAAGGGTGGAGCATCAACCGCCATACTCTAGCCCTTCCGGGATCACCTCGATGGCGTATGGGATCACCATTGTTCATGTGAACCCTTCGTGGCGCGGTCCCATTCGCCTGATGCTTTTGCGGCGGGGGCATCGCCCTTTCACCGCCTGGAGCGCCCCGGCTGTGGCTGGTGCACATCACCGTACAATGATACCCCTATACCCGCATCAGGGGCAAGCTTGGGTTGCTGCAGGTAAGGGCTACTGTCCGCTCCTAAGATATTTATTTTTTATTTACTTATTATCTTGTTTTCAGGAGGAACCCTCGATATTATTGGGGAGTATGGGTTATGCGCCTGCTGCCATCCCATATTTGGCCCGGAAATAACTGCTATTGTGCGGCGCCTTACGGCTACTCCACCCCCCCCCCCTGAAGCTGCCGCTGACCCAGGCCAACAGGCTGCGCTTGCTGTCGCTGCTCGGGAGGATGCCGCCGACCAGGACGAGGTTTAAGTGCGAGGCCACTCCACCATATCTTTTCTTTTTATATACTTCGCGTCAATCTATCCTGTCTCTCCTTCTTTTTTCTATTGATTTCTTTTTTAAAAAATAACATTTTGTATTTAGAAAAAAAATCAAAATAAAAAAAATAATAATTGTCAAATGTATCAAAATGTTGTTCTGTTTTCCCCTCTATCCCCCTTTTCTGCTCGTTTTGTTTTGGTTTTTTCGTTATCTTCTCACCGTTCCTTTTGAAAAGACAGTTAAAATATACTGGGGGGTCAGAGAGATATAAAAAAGAAGCTGGTTTTTCTGGGTACTATGTAGCTAATATCTGGGCTTGGCGCGGGCTCGGTCATGCCTTATATTCCGGTTGTGATCTTATAAAATTTTGGTTGTTGAGAGTTGTTGCCCCCTTCTTTTTTTTTTCTAGCCTAATTAAAAACTATTTAGCATATGATGCTCTATGCTATTCCGGTTTAGTTTAGACATTTTAACGCTATTTATTTATTTTATTTATTGTACTACTCGTCTACTTATGTCTTTTAATTTGCAGTAGCTTGGTAAATTTTTTCTTCTATGTTCTAATTATTTAGACTTTTAAAGCATTTTTCTTTTTAGTTATACTATTATATTTCATATTCTGGTCATAATTCGACTTATTTTTTATTCTAATTTGTTTTTAATTTTAATGCATTTTAATTTTATTTTGTGGTACTTTGCATCTTTTTTTTTGTACTTGAACTTTAATTGTTTGTTTTTCTTTTTTTTTTTTGTTACTTCTACTGTTCGAGTAGGTACTGTATGTTTTTTCATTTTCCTATTTTATATTTAATTCTAGGACATTTTCATTTAATTCTATAGTTTCTTTGAAGTAATTTTAGTTTTAATTTATTTATTTTATGCCTTTGTACATGTGTCCAGGTCTACTTTTTACAACTGTTTTATTTAGTATTTTATTTCTACTACTTCCTTTATTATTATTATTGTGGGTGCTATTTTGGCGGCCCGGATTCGGCGGTCGGTTCGGCTTGGCTTTACATTTTGGTGATTTAATTTTCTAATTTTTTGAAAGGTTCTTACCTCTCTTTTCTTATTTTGTTGTTCTCTACCTCAGTTAACAAATTTTTGTTTTTCTGATTAGCTTGTACGTATTTGTTACAATTTCTTACTGTTTTTATTTATTATTTTACTAGTTTAATTTTAATCCTATAACCATTTCGTTGTTACCTAGTAGCCTGGTATTAATGTTTTTTTTTTTTTTTTCCTGTTAATTTTATACATTTTTCTTTTTATATGCATTTTTTGTTCTCTTTAATTCCAACATTTCTACTACCTATTTTTATTCATTCTAACTTAACTTAATTTTAATACATTTTTTCCTTTTGACACCTTAGGTCTGTTTTATTTCTGTTTATATTTTTACTACAATTTGTTTTGTTTTTATGCTTTGTACATGTGTCCAGGTCTACTTTTTCTGCAAGTTCTACTTTTATTTGGTGAGCCATGTGGACAGTGTCCGTGTTCCGTTTTTTAAACAATTTGGACTGATTTTGTTTTGGGGAGGCTTCTGGCTCGCCTTAAACTGGGTTGGGGAGCGGGAGTTCGCTCTTCTAAAGGAATTCCCTCTGATGAAATTTCGGGGTTACCTTGTGGTTGATTTCTCTGTTGTCTCGTCTTGATGACAACAGGGTTAAGATATTTTACTGCCACAGCGATCATTATGGCCAGAACTAGTAGGCTCGTAAATGATAGAGAAGTTGTGGACAGGATATGGGAGTTTTTACTTGATATCTTTTCTTGGTATTTTATAATTTTGTTTCGGATTTCTTCCAGCGAATGGGTGTCGGTATAAATTGATTTATGGATATTGTCTCCCGTTAAGATTTCGATTTTCCCCAGACTGTGGTTTTGAGTTCCTTGTAAAATTTCAGTCAGGTTTACGTTGAGTAGAGAGTGGTTGAGCTCAGGAAACTGATTCGGCTGGATAATTTTTAGTGGAAATTTACTCTGACCTTCGTATTTAAGCACTTTGTCACCTATTTGAACTTGACATGTTTGCGTTATCTCTAATATCCCTTGTCCTTCCAGTTTCGAGATTACAAGGTGATCTGGACATGTGATGTGTAGCACCGTAGAGGTGATAAAAGAAAATAGCCACGTATTGGGCTTACTTAATTTGATCAGCATGTCTTTTTGTGGGATTTGTACTCTGGTCTTGCATTTGGGCACTTCACTTAGAGGGTTGTATAGCAATTTAATGGCACATTCGTTGGACGTTGCCGCTTTGATTATAGGCGTGTTCAGCCGGCCTACATACGTGTTTTCTTCCAAATTTCTTGTTATTTTTTTGAAATTTTTCATGTCATCGCCTCTTAATAAGAGAAATTCCTGAGTTTTTTCGCTATTGGCTATGTATGAATAACCAGGGTCTGGAATTAATGAGTAATTTGCTGACTTGGATACAGGATAGCATTGAATCTGTTGTAGCCTCATTTTTGGCAGATTGAAAATTGGGAGAGTAATTCTCACCACCAATTTATTCTGCATAAGGAGCGACTGAGCTCCTGCTGTCTGATATAGGACAGATAGACAATTTTGGTCATTTGGGCAATTCGAGGCCGTCTTGCGGTATATCTCCAACAGATTTTTGGGAGACATTAGGAGTGGATGAATATGATTGGTTTTACTAGCCATTATTATATCCAGGAGGGCTTGTTGTCGATATTCAACTTCGATGATTTGGAGCAATAAGCTTGATATAATCTCTTGTCTCAGTTGCCTCCTAGTTAAATCATCGGCCACATGGTGGAGATCGTTTACCTGGTGGGCTATTTTTTGTTGTCTGTCTATTAACATTGCCAGCGGTTTTTGAATCTTTTCCAAGGTAGTTTTTACAACACTGATTTGTTGTTTCTCTAGCTCGGCTAGGGCTTGTGTATTCGATTCAAGTTCTTCTAACCTGCTGTAAATTTCTTTTTCGTTGTTGCTGTCCATAGTTCCAAACGAATAGTGCATGGCATTGCCTATTCCATCAAATAGCGATCTGGCCTTGCGTTTTCCTGGTACTAGTTCCCTAATAGTTTCCGTGCGCTTTCGTACGCTGTCTATAATAGCGTGTATGTGTAGTTGCTGCACGTTACAGAGGTCTCCTGGGTTTGTTATATTTATGCAGAGTTTATGCACTAAGTGCTCTGCATATTCTGCTAGCTTTATCTGTGCATCTAGTTCATCCAAGTCTATCTCCGTGAGGACATTCCAGGTGTCATGATATACCATCAGATTTCCTAGGTCCTCGAAAAATATACCCGAGCCATTTAGCTGGGTTATTACATAAGGTTTGTCAGCGATTGCTCCAGTTGTGTACTGGATGAAGAGGACAACTATGATGAATTTTAGCGCCATTTCTGTGGACAATTCAGGAGAAGAAAACAATCCTTTAAGCATACTTGTACGTACATTGTGCCGATTTAAACTGGGCAGTGGAGTGACTCCACCGCAAATGTTTATGGGGAGGTATTGAAATGAGGTTTAATGGACACTATAGTAGGAATTTCAAGTCAACCTGGTTCATTTTTGTTTGATATATTTTTATTCGAAATATGGTTTCAAACGGTTATTATGTACCGTTACCGTTCGCTTACCAATTTTGATTGTGGTATTCACATCACTTGGTATTGCGATTACCTGGTAAGGTCCTACCCAGATTTGGGAAAGCTTATGTTTTCTGCTTTCATTCTTGATGAGGACCTTGTCTCCTACATGGAAAGTTAGGGGCCGTACTGTCTTATCGTAGTACCCCTTTGAGCGCTGTTTACTTGCCAATAAGTTCTTTCTTGCCGTGGCATATGATTTTTGGAGCTTATACTTCAGTATATGATAGTAGCTCTCATGATTGTAAACGGGTTCGGGATCCCGTTTTAAATTTGATGGGACATCCGCTGTGAAGCCGTATAGGCAGTCCATTGGGGTAAGTTTAGTACCCTCGTGTACACTATTGTTATACACGAATGCAGCGGTTCGTAGGTATTGGTCCCATGTTTTGGGATTTTCATCTACGATTGTTCGCAGGTATTCAATCAGTGGTCTGTGGGCACGCTCTAGTGCTCCGTTAGACTGTGGGTGGTATGCCGAAGTCTGTAACTTCTTTACCTTTAGAAGCTTACATACTCTTTTGAATAATTCACTCAGGAAATTTGTTCCCTGATCGGTGAGTATTCTTTTGGGTATGCGATAGCGCGTAACGATTTCATCAAAGAAAACTTGCGCTACTGTGACTGCTTCTGCATTAGGTATTGCATACCAGTCGACAAATTTTGTTAAATTATCTTGGAAGGTCAAGATATATTTGTTACCTGATATGGTCTCTTCTAATGGACCTACAATATCGAGGTAAACTTTGTCGAACGGTTGCTCTGCGATGTCCGTGATGACCATTGTCATTTTATATTGTGGAGATGCTTTCATCGTCTGGCACTTTGGGCATTTTTTAATGTATTTTTTAATATCGCTAAGCATGTGTCTCCACCAATACTTGCGTCTTATGCGTTTGTAAGTTTTTATGACCCCTTGATGGCCACCAAATGGAGAATCGTGATAATCTTTTAAGATTGTTCGGATTTCCGTAGCGCTCGTGATAACTTCGGGTGTCTTGCCAGTGCCTACTTTTTGATCAAGCGATGCTGGGTTTAGTGTTTCCGCCTCAGTGTGTTGAATTTCGTTTGGGTCCGCTTTCGTGTGCTCTTCTGTCTCCACACTGGAGCTATTTAATGTCTCTTGAGCCTTTTGCTTCTGAGCTCGAGTCACGACGAAACAATGAGCGGATTTCTTCTTTCTCTTGTTATTTGTGGAATTGTTTTCCTCCACATCTGAGTCCATCGTGTGGTGGACTAGGGCTTCTACCGTTAAGGTATTGCCTAAACTGTCTTCTTTTAATGCTTGAGGGATGCGACTTAGTGCATCGGCATTAGTGTTGTACTTCCCTGGTTTATATTCGATGTTGTAATCGAATTCAGATAATTTGTGGTGAAATCTCACCAAACGGGAAGTAGGGTCTTTCACATTGAAGACACCTTTGAGAGGTTTATGGTCAGTATAGACCGTGAATTTCCGGCCTTGAAGATAGCACCTGAAATTCTTGGTAGCCCAGACAATAGCCAATAACTCTCTCTCTATAGTAGAGTAATTTCTTTCGGCTTTGTTTAATGTGCGGCTTGCATAGGCAATGGGCTGGTCCTTTCCGACTTCTCCTTGAGAAAGAACAGCTCCTAGAGCCTCGTTACTTGCGTCTGTAGTGAGATTAAAAGATTTCGAAAAATCTGGGTAAATTAAAAGTGGTGGAGAAATTAAAGCATTTTTTATGCTTTGGAATGCTTCTTGGCATTTCTCTGTCCAAGTGAATTTTACATCCTTTCGGAGTAAATTTGTGATTGGACGTACAATTTTGGAGAAGTCTGGAATGAATTTCCTGTAGTAATTGGCAAGTCCTAAAAATGACTGGACTTGCCTTACTGTTCTTGGAACAGGAAATGTTTGGACGTTGGATGTTTGGGTCTGGTAGGGCTCCTTCGCTAGAACATTTATGTCCTAGGTAAACAACTTCTCTTCGTAGAAACTGGCACTTTTCTGGCTGCAGTTTTAAGTTGTTTTCTCTCAACTTATTGAAGACTTTCCTCAACTTTTCGTTGTGGTCGTTTAAATTTTTACCATAGATGACAATGTCATCTAGGTAGACAAAACATTCGAGGCCTTGTAGGCCTGTTAGGACGAAATTCATTAGGCGTTGAAATGTGGCGGGGGCTCCTTTGAGCCCGAATGGCATACGCTTGAACTCGTAGTGCCCATAACTTGTGCTGAAAGCAGTTTTATGTCGATCTTTTTTGTCGACAAGGACTTGGTGATAGCCGTTGGCCAAATCGAGTGTGGTGAAATACCTTGCGTGACCTAGTTGGTCGAGAATATCCTCGATTCGGGGTAGCGGGAATGCATCTCCAATTGTCTTTTCGTTTAATTTACGAAAATCGACAACGACGCGCCACCTTTTTTCACCGTCAGGTCCCGCTTTCTTGGGGACAACTAGTAGAGGCGAATTCCAAGGGCTCTTACTAGACTGGACTATCCCGCTGTCTAGCATTTCTTTTAGCTGCTCGTTGATGATTTTCCGCTGTGTTTCAGGTAAGCGGTACATTTTTTGATTGATTGGTGCTTGATCTTGCACCAATGGAATATTATGCGTTATCGCATTTGTATAGGTGAGTTTGTCACCTTTGAGGAAGAAGATATCGTTATACTCTTCGCAGAGTTCTGATATCGAAATTTTTTCTTCCGCGGTTAAATTAGGGTCTAGGCTGAGTTCTTGCTCTAACCTAGAAATACGCGGATATTGTTTTGGGTCGTCCGGAGTCTCATTATCCGGGTATAGATATCGTACATGTTGTAATATTGCCGTTTTGTCGGCTGAACCTTGGTTTGACTTACTCTTCCTTTTAGGTTTTTGACCTGTAAATAGATGAGGATTTTGCGATTGCTTTTGAGGCTGTATTTCGTTGCTCTTAATAATTGACAGGGTATTTGCTTCCTGCCTTGTTGACGGCTGAGTTTGGTACACCTGTGTGGTCTTTGCCTTAGGTTGTGTGGGATACTCATGCGCGTCAATGATACTGCTTTTTGACCATGTAGAATTTTTTGTGTTGTGTGACGGTGGAGTAATATGCACCTTTAATATAGGCTTTAGCGACTCGCTACCGTTTTTATATGGCCGTTGTTTGTTTAAGAGTGATTTATGCCTCGGGATTTTGGACGGAAGAGTTATATGCTCCTTTTTGGCAGGCTTTAGGCACTCAGTTCCGTCTCTTGGGTTGTTTGATATTGCCTCTAAATTTGGTAGTGGAATGTGTGTTCTTTTGTGGTCTTTTGTGTGTGTTAATGGGACTATGATGTAGTCGTTTATTGGAAATAGCTGTAACTTTAAGCTATGTATGACTACTTGATGACTGTTAGCGTTGAGAATACTGACCAGCACTAATTCTTCTCCAGATGACAGCAAACTGTTTGCCAAGAAGACTCCATCGCTTATCTCTTGTGATAAACAGAGCATTTCTTCTTGAGTTTGTAACGGGACTGGGGAAACAATTTGAGAGCGCGCAGGTATGCAGATTGGTTCCTTAAAGGTAACCAATTGCCGCCTGATTTCATCGGTCTCTTGTTCGCCCAGACAGCCTTTTTCACATTCTTTGGGTCCTTTTTGAGCTTGGCAGCCAGCTTTTCTCGTGTGAGAAGCCTTGAAGACACTACGAGTGGATAGTCCAGCCTGTTTAGACTCTACCTCTTCTGCAAGTGTTCTTACTTCGACTGCTTTTTCAGAATGTAGCTTGTCCGTTTCAAACTCTAATGGCAAAGCAAATTCGTCTGGATTAGTTTCCGTGCGAGGAAACCTTAGTGCCTTATTAGGACCCTCAACGTTACAGTTTTTTGCTAGGAAATCATTTCCTAGAAGTCCATCATCGGAAAGGCCAGGCAAGTTCTTTACGACTTGAAACTTGCAGGGAATTTTGTTTTTGAAAATGAAGTTTCCCTGGCAATTTCCCAGCGTCTTTCCGGTACCAAATGGGGTCTGAAGTGTACATGCCTCATTGTGGTTAATTTCTTTGAGATCTTTTAATGACCTTTTCTTTATTATACTAACCTCAGCGCCTGTGTCTACTACTAGTTTAGCTTGGCCGTTCAGGCCTATGTCTAAGGGTAGTTTTACTGTAGCGACACTGGAATCGGGCTGCTGAGGGGACCCTATTTTATTAGACGGGAGCTTTATAGTCGAGCCGGGGAGTTTTGGGTCGACTGTACGTCGTTTCCCTGACTCCGGGCCTCCCATTTACGTTTTTGTTGGCAGTTATTTACTGCATGTCCAGAACGACCACAAAATTCACACTTTTTTCTTACGTTATATACTCTGGAATTGTTATTGGAATTCTGCGGCTCTCTAGGGCGTTGATTCGATGGTCCACCATTGTTGTGTGGTCTCTGGAAACTATTATTGTTTTTCCTGCAGTCACGCACGTCATAGTTATACATTTTACAGTTCACACAATAGGGCGTATTTTTCCTTTTGAGGCAATCAGCATATGTGTGGCCTCTTAGATTACAAAAACTACAACTGATTTTATTTAAATAATTATTTTTATTTGGTACATTATAATTTTTATTAGGAGATCTTGGCTCCTGTTTGATGTATGCTGTGCCGGCCTGTGTGAACTGTGATGGAAATGTACTGGTGCTTGCATTGGTGGGCACACTGTTTTGCCAGGTATCCTGTGCGCATGGTATTATGCCTGGATTATATATGGGGTGATTTGCAGGCGAATTATTTAGAATCCCTTGCGGATTACTTATCACAGGTGCATTTATTGACTGTGGTATTGGGTTCTGCACTGTACTGAATTGAAAGTGCCCTGGAGGTTGCAGAAATAGAGCACTTTGCTGGAGACGCTCCATGTCAAGCGCTCTTTGTACGAGGTCATCCACCGTGCCGTCTGTCATGGTCAGAAGGTATTGGCACATATACGGGTTATTGACTCCTGTTTTTAGTGCGTTTTTCGCGAAGTCTTCTAGCTGTGTTTTCACAGCGGGGGCTGCTGTAGCGCCATATTTGGACTCTGCTGCTTCATTACAGAGTGCCAGCATTTGTTTCACTCGTGCCGTGAAGGCTGTGAGGTTTTCCAAAGGATACTGCCTTGTAGTAATTAATTTATTTACCAGTTCCTGATAAGTTTTCCTAGGCAGGTATGTACGATTTAGCCGTTCTTCTACCTCTTTGAAAGTAGTAGGCATATTTGCGGCAAACAGCTGGTAAGCTTCGCCTCGAAGTCTGGTGGGGAAGATTTGCAAAAATGCCGATAGTTCCTCCACCGAAATGCACTGGATTACCTGCCTGCAGCATCCTAGGAAAGTTTGGAGCTCCAGGCTCAATTTTGGGTGCTGCTCTCCCGAGAATAGGGGAACGAGCTGGGCAGTTAACTTGGCGATTTTCGCGTAATCTGCCATGTTTATATTGGGGATTCCCTCTCTCATTACAATTTTTTCTGATACTACACACTATTCTTGTATTTCACAACTTTCCTCTTTTTTTTTCTTTTCGAACTGCCGAAACCGCGCCGCCACCAAGGTTTTTCTTTAAAAATCGTTTCTTCTTTTTGGGAACTCACAAAAAAACAACCGAACTTTCACCAGCAGTTTCATTCGGGGTAACCGTGCCGAAAATCTAATAATCAACTCTCCGTTCTTTACGAGATTTCAAAAAAACAACTTTAAGAACCGCCGCTAGTCAAGTTTTAAAACCAACTCTGCTCTTGATCACTTTTGTCGCGATCAAGAGCCTTCGTTCAGGGTAGAAAATGCATAGTTGCATTTTCACCCTGAGAAAATTTTCATTTATTCTGGACTTGATTAAACAAGTCCAGAATATTTTTTCGTTGGACGGAGGTTTGGAATTTGATGCTTTGATAAACATCCGCTACCGTTCTGTCGTTCTGAAATCGCGCCGCGCATATACATACAATGTATTTCGGCGGCGCGCATTTCTCACGACGAAAGCTTTTTTGTGATATGTATGTACGTTCGTACATACATATTGAAATTTTCACGACAAATCGTACTGAAGGTACGATTTGTCTTTTGCTTTATTTTTTTTTTTTTTACAAATTAAACATTTCTACTGGCAAATTTGCCATGGGAATAATTTTGTTTCACTCTATGAAATGTGAAGAAAATTGCTGATGCAATTTTCTTCACTGATCGAGTAGATAAGCTAATCATGTTTTTAAGCATGAATAGCTTGTTGAAAATTTATTTGAATGCATTCTTTTAATTAAAAATTGTTTGTTACCCTTTTTCAGGTATGGTGTTAGATCTATAACAGAGTGTTTAAAAAATTCAGTGAATAAAGACTATATTGTTAAAAAGTGTAATAGAAACATGCATAAATTTCAAGTTGCATTTCTGAAGTGCAATAAGAGTGCTAGGAAACGACATTTTGAGAGCTGTCTCGAGCAAATTAAATCATTGAGAGCACTATTGAGAACTCCCCGTCGAGGTGGAGGAATTACTCGCGTAAGAAGAAGTGATTTTGAAAAGTGGGAGGAAGTAAAGATGGCGTTTGCAGACAGAATTCGACAAGGTGTTATTGCAAATTTAAAACATATCGATCCGATATTGCAAGACCCGCCAAATTATTTACACGTCGTGTTAAAAATACCTTAAAACATTATTTTAATATTAAAGTTTCTACGACGTTATGCGGTGAATTTATTAAACAAAGTGCTCACAATGAAAACATAAAAGACATTAAATATTTCCAAGCAAGAACTGCTCCAATTAGTGCAGATGATAACTTAGAGGAGTGGTTTAAATCAAACATTTTGGATCCAATACACACTCAGCTGGAAGAATTCCAGGAAAAAGACAGTGGCTGGGCACTGCACTCAATAATACATCTAGCAGTACACATCAACAAGTTTGAACAGCTCCGAGGATCTTCGTATATACCTCTACCAAAAGAGATTGCATCAAAGAAAGCTTGCAGTAATTTGAAAAATAATGATGAAGCATGCTTCGCATGGGCCGTCACTTCAGCGCTATATCCTGCAACTTCCAACTCTGATAGGACCTCATCATACCCACATTATTCAACTGTACTTAATTTAAATGGGATAACATTTCCCATGACACTTAACCAAATAACGCAATTTGAAGACCAGAACGAGATATCAGTAAACGTATTCATCCTAGAGAAAGAGCGTTTCTTCACCACAGTTCCAGTTAGACTTACGAAACACAGGATGGAGCGACGTGTAAATCTCTTAATGTTACAAGATAACTATGACCAGGATGATGATCATATGGATGATGATGATGATGATGATGCCAGCAGATATCATTTCTGTTGGATTAAAGATCTTTCACGCCTTGTATATAAACAAACTTCAAAAAGAAAGAGCAGAAAGTATATATGTGAGAGATGTTTGCTCTACTTTTACTCTGAAGAAAAATTAACATCACACACTCCCGAATACGAGAAACAAAACGACTGTAGGATTATGTTTCCCTCAGAGGAAAAGAAATGGTTGGAATATAAGAATTATAACCATAAGAATCCAGTCCCGTTTTGTGTATATGCTGATCTTGAATCAATATTGAAGCCGATTCAGGGAAACGATCAAAATACACAGCGAATCCAGGAACATGAAGTTCATAGCATAGGATTCTATTTCCACTGCAAACATGATGCTAAGCTCTCATATTACAGAGCATATCGAGGCAAGGACTGTCAAAAATGGTTTGCATTAGAATTGCAAAATATTGCATCCATAGCTACACAGCAGAAGCTGAACATCAGGCCAATGCAACCCCTGACTAAAGGGGAACGGCGATCGCATATGGAAAGTATTTGCTGCCATATATGTGAAAAAAACGTTTGCGGTCGATGAGGAACGAGTTCGAGATCATTGCCACTTAACAGGAAAATATCGAGGACCAGCGCATAATGCATGCAATCTCATGTATCAAGATTGCTCCATAGTTCCAGTAATTTTTCATAATTTATCCGGATATGATGCCCACTTCATTATTAAGGATATAGCTACATCTTTCCCAGGTAAAGTTGATCTCTTACCAATAAACAAGGAAAGATATATCTCGTTCACCAAGCACATGGACGGCAGCTACATAAAATTCAGATTCATCGATTCCTTCCGTTTTATGGCTGAATCTTTAGATAAGCTATCATCATTGCTACCGATGGATAAATTAAACATTACAAGATCAGTATGGCAGGGATTGGATGAAGACACTATTAAACTTCTTACACGCAAAGGTGTCTTCCCATATGATTTTATTGATGACTGGGATAAATTGGATTTCCGGAACTTGCCAACACAGGAAGCGTTCTACAATAAACTGACTGACAGTGCTATATCTCCGGAGAACTACAATCATGCTGAAGAGGTCTGGCAAAAATTTGAAATACAAACACTTGGTGAATATTCAGATCTATACCTTAAGACTGATGTTCTCCTATTGGCTGATGTGTTTGAGAGCTTTCGAGAAGTGTGCATGAAGACATACAATTTAGATCCAGCACATTATTACACCATGCCAGGTCTAACATGGGATGCTATGCTAAAATACACTAATGTGAAATAAGAGCTGTTAACCGACGTAGATATACTGCTATTCTTAGAGAGAGGCATTCGAGGTGGTATAAGTCAATGTTCGAACAGATATAGTAAAGCAAATAACAAATATATCAATGATTTTAAACCTGAGGAGAAAGAGAAATACTTGATGTATTATGATGTCAGTAACCTTTATGGATGGGCCATGTCACAGCATTTACCAACCGGAGCATTAAAATGGGTTGATGTTCCCAATATTGACTTTTCCGAAATTCCTGATGATTCTCCAACTGGATACATATTCGAAGTCGACTTGGATTATCCTCAACATCTGCATGATAAGCATAAGGACTTACCGTTTTGCTCTGAGCATGCAGCACCACCTGGAGCAAAATTAGAAAAGCTTCTGACAAGATTACATCCAAAAATTAAATATGTTATACACTATCGAAACTTGAAGCAATGCTTATCACATGGACTCATCCTGAAAAAAGTGCACCGGGTACTTCAATTCGACCAATCAGCTTGGCTTAAACCATATATTGACTTAAATACCACCAAACGGATGCAGGCTACAAGCGATCATGAGAAGGACAGCTATAAGAAGATGAATAATGCAGCTTTTGGTAAGACCATGGAAAATGTACGCAAGTATAGCGATATCAAGCTTTGCATGAAGTGGGAAGGTCGCTATGGTGCAAAAGCTCGGATTGCGGCACCCAACTTCCACAGTGCAACGATATTTGATGAGAATTTAGTTGCTGTGGAATTAAGGCGACTCAAAATATTATTCAATAAGCCGCTCTATATAGGAATGGCAGTTATGGAAATTTCGAAAATATGCCTCTACGATTTTCACTACAGTTTTATGCAGCGTGAGTATGGAGATAAATGTAAAGTCATGTATACTGATACAGATTCTCTAATATATGAACTTGAAGAGAAAAATGCATATGAGTTTATGGCTGAAAATATATACAAATTTGATACAAGTGATTACCCAGAAGATAATGAATTCAATTTACCGCTCATGAATAAAAAGATTCCTGGGCTAATGAAGGATGAGCTGAATGGGAAAATCATGAGCGAGTTTGTAGGCTTGCGCTCAAAAATGTACAGTCTGCGTATAAACGCTGGTAAAACTGTGAAAAAAGCGAAAGGAGTAAAGGCTAATGTAGTCCAGAGGCATATCAATTTCGAAGACTACGTCGAATGCTTAAATAACAAGCGAATATTAACTGCTAATCAGAGCTTCATACGATCCCATAACCATAGCGTGTACACTGTCAGTCAAAAGAAGATCGCATTGAGTCCTTATGATAATAAGCGACATATTATGAGCGGAACAACGGATACTCTACCATGGGGGCATTACTCCATTTCATCAGATCAACAAGTGGCAACCGCAGTCAGTATCTAAGTCTAGTGTAAATAATAAATGTATTATAGTTTTAGTTTAATTTATTAAAGTGATTTGCATTATAACTACATGTATAAAGTATTATAATTATTTTAAATTATTCAATGTTTCTTCAAGATATTATAAAACATCTTTGTTATTAATCCAAGAATTATGTTTTGATGAAAATCCGAGCCATTTAACGTAAGCTTTATCTCCACTCTTCTTTAAGATTTTCTGTACGAGATATAGGTTTGATTGTTTAACTTTTAGTAGCTCCAATTCATAAAAGTCTCCTGTGATTGGATTTCCTTGATAATCTTCCAGCCGATATGTGATGGGGTTTGTGTTTTGAACTTTAATAATTTTAAAAATCTCAGCTGTCCAGTTTGGTGTATAGCCTTTCTCAAATATATGCATGTATTTGCTGATGCGTACAAGATCTCCAACTTTATACTTTGCAGGAACAACAATTTTTATATGACTGTATACAGTTGAAAGCAGTTGTTTCGCATTGGAGGCGTTGATATCACGTGGTCTCATTTTTGTAGTTCGATGTATTCTTGAATTGTATTCAGTGAGCAGTTTCTTTACCATACCAATCCACTGATAAGTTCCATTAAAGCTGAATTCCTTCCACATCATATCCTTTAGAGTTCGGTTAAATCGTTCCACTATTGATGCTTTGAGGAAACTGTACGTAGAGTAGTGATTAATTGCATGCTTCAGCATTAGATTTTTAAAGAGGCTGTTGTAGAATTCCTTTCCTGATCAGTCTGCAGGTTTTTAGGTATTCGTCCCTCGCTTAATATAGACTGCATGGCATCTCTTACTTCTACACCAGTTTTTCTTTTAATTGGAATTGCCCATGCGTATTTGGAGAAGGTATCAATTACTGTCAGCAGATAGCGGTAACCCTTGTTCACATACTTGTAGGGATCCATTTCAACCAAGTCTGCCTGCCACAAGTCATCTAGTCCTTTGATAATCACACGACGTCGTTTAAAATTTTTTCTCGCTGGTTTATGCAGCTCATTTACCACTTGTCTCTTACTCATCGTAATTATAAATGAAACAGATTTCTCAAGAGTTTTTACTCATATACACCATCTTTTGGTATCAAGTTTTTCTTATTTATTACCGAAGTAAACAGATAGTTTTCAATCTTCGCGATTTCATCATTGATATATAGCGTTAAATTTGCCACCTCTATATTAATAGTTTTTTTTATTTCTTCAACACTTATTTCAATTTTCTTGTCAACATAGTCTTTGGTAGTAGCATTATCATTTTCAAAGGGTTCACCAAGTCGTTTTATACACTTTGAGTTTAGATCGTAGTCTCCGTTTATCGTTAAATTAAATCCAATACCCCGCTCTCCTTGTTCACCAGCTGGACCCTGAGCTCCTCGTTTACCATCTGGTCCTTGAATTCCTTGTTTACCGGCTGGTCCCTGAGCTCCTGTTAGTCCACGTTCACTTGCTTTCCCAAGATATCCTCGCTTAGAGAAACGTCCAAACTTGTCAACGCTCATCTGTAGATTGTGAAGAAGTATGGTAATGGAGTGGTATTTAAACTATAATATCTGCTTCTCGCAACTCCTCCAGGATAGATAAAATTTCATTGTTGTGACTGGTGTTTCTAGCCTGCTTTGATGCCATTAGAAGGCGCAGCCTATCCAATAATTCATTTGGATCATCCCAGTAAATGTGATCAATGTTTTCCTTAGGCAGATGCATTAGTCCCATGCCTTTATGCTGTATAAGTTTACTGATTATAGCTTTATACTTAGCCGCTCTAGTACCTTTTATTTGTCCATCTTCAGCATAGTCACGTTTATATGCATTGGTATCTCTCAAAATAGATCCATAATTAGTTAAATCCTCGTTATTATATAGACTTTTTACAGGATCCTTCATAAATAGCAGCTCACATAACCCCAAAGTTGTTTTATAGCTCTTCCCCTTGATAACAATATTTCCTACATCATCAACATCAAACGTTGAATTACCGATTCTCCACGCGTTGCTATCATAGTAAACTCCATAGGTTGGATCAATTTTAGGGCTATTATCAGTGAATAGCTTTAAATAGTTTGAAACTATGTATCCAGACGTATCGGGGGAGGTGACAGGAGTCCTTCCTGTCAATGTTCTTGAATGTTTGGGTGTTGCGAATTCTTCTTCAGATGTTAAGGAATAATCTCAATAATTTATAGGTGTGCTACTAGCCTCCATTTTCACATATTTTCGTTTTGGAGGAGTAAAAGGTTCCACAATTTCGTTGTCTTCCTCTTCTTCTTCTTTTTTTGGTTCAAATTTGACTGGTGGCTCGTTTTTGACTCTTGTAACAAACTCTTTTAAGGGTTTGGTGATTGGCTTGAAAGTTTCTTCAAGTTGAGCTTCTGCTTCAATCCTTCCCGTCTTTAGAGCTTTAAATTTCCTTCGCACTGCATTCCTTGTCTTGAGGATTTCTTTTAATAGATTTTCGTTCATCTTCGATATTAACTGAATAACTCTGAATAGCTCTGATAACAAGTAAACAGCTTTCCAAACAGCTCTGATAACAGCTTAACAGCTTTCCGAACAGCTCTGGTAACAGCTTAACCGCTTTTAAAACAGCTCTGATATCAGCTTAACAGCTTTTCAAACAGCTCTGATAACAGCTTAACAGCTTTTCAAACAGCTCTGATAACAGCTTAACAGCTTTTCAAACAGCTCTGATAACAGCTTAACAGCTTTCCGAACAGCTCTGGTAACAGCTTAACAGCTTTTAAAACAGCTTAACAGCTTTCCAAACAGCTCCGATAACAGCTTAACAGTTTTTCAAACAGGTCTGATAACAGGTGAACAGCTTTAATCTACTCAGCAGTTCCACAGGATTCGGTGTGCTTTCGGCAGAGTTACAACTTCGACTTATGAATATTTCGCATGTTTCATCCTTTTATAGTACAATGAAGGTATCAAATCCTTTACGGTAGCGCCCCTTGTTTGATGAGCTATCCTTATCAATCATCAAGAAACCATATTCATCCTTCCAACACTCAGCACAGGCTCTTCGAAATGTATCAAACTTCAGGTCTGTGTTCACATGATCATTATAGATATGTTTCAAATTCAAGTCATCTTGCTTGAATAAGATGATTAAATTAGCATTGTCATGTATTAAATGCTTTGGTATATGCGTATATGTTTGACAGAGATAGAAGCTGTCTATATCTTCGTGACGACCCATACAAAAATAGGATCGCACATTATCTTGCTTTTCACATGCTACATCATCGAGAATAAACACCGAATGTGATTTGGCTTCCTCTGGAGGTAGAACGTCGCAGTTGTTTGAGAATGTATAATACCCCAATCCTGATATGGGGGTCATCACTCGCTTCAAGTATTCATACTTTGGTTGATGCAAAGATTTTGAATATATGTAAATATTTTCATATCTGAGACCATTGGGATGTTCCAGCAAACTTATCATAATATTAGTTTTTCCACAATTCGATGGTCCAACAATGATGCTCCTTATACTATTAGGCAATAGGGGCCCATGCTTCTTTTTCACCTTCATAACAGCTACATCAGCATTTCGAACAGGAAAAGCTTGTTGTTGTTTAATGAACCGCATATTGAAGACTAACGGGGTTCATATAAGTACACCTGTTTATATTACATTTCAACAGTATCATCGGAACCTTATAAGATGTCGGATCACAAATCGAAACGCTCCAGAAATTCTTTGAAAGGGGGAAGAGGACTACTAAGTTCAATCATCAACAAATTACCTGTAGAATTACATCTACCAGGATACCAGTACTGTGGACCAGGAACAAAGTTACAACAAAGATTGGCGAGGGCGAGAGGAGATCCGGGCATTAATCCACTGGATACAGCCTGCAAGGAACATGATATAGCATATTCACGACATAAAGATACAAGTGATCGACATATAGCTGATAAAATATTAGCTGAAAAAGCCTGGCAGCGTGCAAAATCTACAGATGCAAATTTGAGTGAACGTGCCAATGCCTGGCTTATAACAAACGCAATGAATGGGTCTTAAGGCTAAAAATAAACGCCAACCCACATTCCGAGAAGCAGTACGAAATGCACGTAAGATTTTAAAAATCAAAAAACCAAAAGACTTGATGGAAGCTACAAAAATAGCTCTTAGTGCAGCTAAAAATATTGTGAAAAGAAAGAAGAAATCAATTAAAACTCCACGAGTGATACCTGTACCAAAGGTTGGTGGGGCACTTCCGTTCCTCATCCCGTTGTTTGCTGGGCTTTCAGCATTGGGAGCACTATCGGGAGGTGCAGCAGGCATAGCTAAAGCAGTAAATGATACCAGTGCGGCAAAGGCAAAATTGGAAGAAAGCAAACGTCATAACCAAGCAATGGAAACTATTGCGGTTGGTAAAGATGGAAACGGGCTGTTCTTGAAGCCATACAGAAAAGGACTTGGACTCTATCTACAACCTCAACCAAAAAACTATTAAAGACGCTACCCAAACGACCGCTAAACGAGTTGGATCTTCACAAGTATACCACACACTTGCCGCACTTCAGAGGAGTATTTATGCGTGATAATCTTCCTAAAAAGCCATGGAAGCGAGAAAGCGGTATTGTTAACTTGGACATCTCAACTGGAGCAGGTACACACTGGGTAGCGTACTACAAGAAAGGTGATAACATCGAATACTTTGATAGCTTTGGTAATCTCCAACCACCAAGGGAGATCATAAACTACTTGGGTAGTAATATTACGTACAACTACACTTCTTATCAGAACTATGATGCAGTAATTTGCGGTCACTTATGTTTAGAGTTTTTATATAATTGTTATAGCCATTAATTATTATCTATAAATAAATGTATCTATATTGAAATTGTGACAGTTCATTATCAACCGCCATGTCATTAACACTTACTCTCACGGGAAATTCATCTCTACTCAGTGCTGAGTAGTTTCCTCCGCTGGAGCTAGCAACTGATTATGTTTGTGGATTAATTGATTTTCAAACATACAACTCTATACCAAATATTGATGTGAGCAATAATCTGGTTCATGTAGGGAATGAGGTTGTTGAGATACCTGTTGGATCCTATGAGATTGATGATGTAGCAAAATATGTACAAGGATACTTGGATAAAGAAGGGAGAAGGATAAAGGTTACAATAAAGGCTAACAATAATACATTGAAGAGTGAAGTTAAGGCAACTGAAGAAATACATTTTGAAAAGCAGAGA